>CM024584.1:152500-157500 GCA_014182395.1 Eucalyptus sp. ANBG9806169 | reverse complement strand
GGCTTCTTCCTATACCTATGAATTCCATTGGACCCAGAAATGATACATTGGAAGAATCTTTTGGGTCTTCCAATATCAATAGGTTGATTGTTTCGCTCCTCTATCTTCCAAAAGGAAAAAAGATCTCTGAGAGCTGTTTCCTGGATCCGAAAGAGAGTACTTGGGTTCTCCCAATAACGAAAAAGTGTATCATGCCTGAATCTAACTGGGGTTCGCGGTGGTGGAGGAACTGGATCGGAAAAAAGAGGGATTCTAGTTGTAAGATATCTAATGAAACCGTCGCTGGAATTGAGATCTCATTCAAAGAGAAAGATATCAAATATCTGGAGTTTCTTTTTGTATATTATATGGATGATCCGATCTGCAAGGACCATGATTGGGAATTTTTGGATCGTCTTTCTCCGAGTAAGAGACGAAACATAATTAACTTGAATTCGCGACAGCTATTCGAAATCTTAGTTAAAGACTGGATTTGTTATCTCATGTTTGCTTTTCGTGAAAAAATACCAATTGAAGTGGAGGGTTTCTTCAAACAACAAGGAGCTGGGTCAACTATTCAATCAAATGATATTGAGCCTATTTCCCATCTCTTCTCGAGAAAGAAGTGGGCTATTTCTTTGCAAAATTGTGCTCAATTTCATATGTGGCAATTCCGCCAAGATCTCTTCGTTAGTTGGGGGAAGAATCCGCCCGAATCGGATTTTTTGAGGAACATATCGAGAGAGAATTGGATTTGGTTAGACAATGTGTGGTTGGTAAACAAGGATCGGTTTTTTAGCAAGGTACGGAATGTATCGTCAAATATTCAATATGATTCTACAAGATCTAGTTTCGTTCAAGTAACGGATTCTAGCCAATTGAAAGGATCTTCTGATCAATCCAGAGATCATTTCGATTCCATTAGTAATGAGGATTCGGAATATCACACATTGATCAATCAAAGAGAGATTCAACAACTAAAAGAAAGATCGATTCTTTGGGATCCTTCCTTTCTTCAAACGGAACGAACAGAGCTAGAATCAGACCGATTCTCTAAATGCCTTTCTGGATATTCCCGGCTATTCACGGAACGTGAGAAGGAGATGAAGAATCATCTGCTTCCGGAAGAAATCGAAGAATTTCTTGGGAATCCTACAAGATCCATTCTTTCTTTTTCTCTGACAGATGGTCAGAACTTCATCTGGGTTCGAATCCTACTGAGAGGTCCACTAGAGATCAGAAATTGTTGAAGAAAGAACAAGATGTTTCTTTTGTCCCTTCCAGGCGATCGGAAAATAAAGAAATAGTTAATATATTCAAGATAATTACGTATTTACAAAATACCGTCTCAATTCATCCTATTTCATCAGATCCGGGATGTGATATGGTTCCGAAGGATGAACTGGATATGCACAGTTCCCATAAGATTTCATTCTTGAACAAAAATACATTTTTTGATTTATTTCATCTGTTCCATGACCGGAACAGGGGGGGATACACGTTACACCACGATTTTGAATCAGAAGAGAGATTTCAAGAAATGGCAGATCTATTCACTCTATCAATAAGCGAGCCGGATCTGGTGTATCATAAGGGATTTGCCTTTTCTATGGATTCTTACGTATTGGATCAAAAACAATTCTTGAATGAGGTATTCAACTCCAGGGATGAATCGAAAAAGAAATCTTTATTGGTTCTACCTCCTCTTTTTTATGAAGAGAATGAATCTTTTTATCGAAGGATCAGAAAAAAATGGGTCCGGATCTCCTGCGGGAATGATTTGGAAGATCCAAAACCAAAAATAGTGGTATTTGCTAGCAACAACATAATGGAGGCAGTCAATCAATATAGATGGATCCGAAATCTGATTCAAATCCAATATAGCACCTATGGGTACATAAGAAATGTATGGAATCGATTCTTTTTAATGAATAGATCCGATCGCAACTTCGAATATGGAATTCAAAGGGATCAAATAGGAAATGATACTTTGAATCATAGAACGATAATGAAATATACGATCAACCGACATTTATCGAATTTGAAAAAGAGTCAGAAGAAATGGTTCAATCCTCTTATTTTTATTTCTCGAACCGAGAGATCCGTGAATCGGGATCCTAATGCATATAGATACAAATGGTCCAATGGGAGCAAGAATTTCCAGGAACATTTGGAACATTTCGTTTCTAAGCAGAAGAGCCGTTTTCAAGTAGTCTTCGATCGATTACGTATTAATCAATATTCGATTGATTGGTCTGAGGTTATCGACAAAAAAGATTTGTCTAAGTCACTTCGTTTCGTTTTGTCCAAGTTACTTCTCTTTTTGTCCAAGTTTCTTCTTTTTTTGTCTAACTCACTTCCTTTTTTCTTTGTGAGTTTCGGGAATACCCCCATTCATAGGTCCGAGATCCACGTCTATGAATTGAAAGGTCCGAATGATCAACTCTGCAATCAGTTGTTAGAATCAATAGGTCTTCAAATCGTTCATTTGAAAAAATGGAAACCATTATTATTGGATGATCATGATACTTCCCAAAAATCGAAATTATTGATCAATGGAGGAACAATATCACCATTTTTTTTCAATAAGATACCAAAGTGGATGATTGACTCATTCCATACTAGAAATAATCGCAGGAAATCTTTTGATAACACGGATTCCTATTTCTCAATGATATCCCACGATCAAGACAATTGGCTGAATCCCGTGAAACCATTTCATAGAAGTTCATTGATATCTTCTTTTTATAAAGCAAATCGACTTCGATTCTTGAATAATCCACATCACTTCTGCTTCTATTGTAACAAAAGATTCCCCTTTTATGTGGAAAGGGCCCGTATCAATAATTCTGATTTTACATATGGACAATTCCTCAATATCTTGTTCATTCGCAACAAAATATTTTCTTTGTGCGGCGGTAAAAAAAAATACGCTTTTTTGGAGAGAGATACTATTTCACCAATCGAGTCACAGGTATCTAACATATTCATACCTAACGATTTTCCACAAAGTGGTGACGAAAGGTCTAACTTGTACAAATCTTTCCATTTTGCAATTCGATCCGATCCATTAGTTCGTAGAGCTATTTACTCGATCGCAGACATTTCTGGAACACCTCTAACAGAGGGACAAATAGTCAATTTTGAAAGAACTTATTGTCAACCTCTTTCAGATATGAATCTATCTGATTCAGAAGGGAAGAACTTGTATCAGTATCTCAATTTCAATTCAAACATGGGTTTGATTCACACTCCATGTTCTGAGAAATATTTACCATCCGAAAAGAGGAAAAAACGGAGTCTTTGTCTAAAGAAATGCGTTGAGAAAGGACAGATGTATAGAACCTTTCAACGAGATAGTGCTTTTTCAACTCTCTCAAAATGGAATCTATTCCAAACATATATGCCATGGTTCCTTACCTCGACAGGGTACAAATATCTAAATTGGATATTTTTAGATACTTTTTCAGACCTATTGCCGATACTAAGTAGCAGTCAAAAATTTGTATCCATTTTTCATGATATTATGCATGGATCAGATATATCATGGCAAATTCTTCAGAAAAAATTCTGTCTTCCACAATGGAATCTGATAAGTGAGATTTCGAGTAAGTGTTTACATAATCTTCTTCTGTCCGAAGAAATGATTCATCGAAATAATGAGTCACCATTGATATCGACCCATCTGAGATCTCCAAATGTTCGGGAGTTCCTCTATTCAATCCTTTTCCTTCTTCTTGTTGCTACATATATCGTTCGTACACATCTTCTCTTTGTTTCCCGAGCCTATAGTGAGTTACAGACAGAGTTCGAAAAGGTCAAATCTTGGATGATTCCATCATACATGATGGAGTTGCGAAAACTTCTGGATAGGTACCCTACATCTGAACTGAATTCTTTCTGGTTAAAGAATCTCTTTCTAGTTGCTCTGGAAAAATTAGGAGATTCTCTAGAAGAAATACGGGGTTCTGCTTCTGGCGGCAACATGCTATGGGGTGGTGGTCCCGCTTATGGGTTCAAATCAATACGTTCTAAGAAGAAATATTGGAATATCAATCTCATCGATCTCATAAGTATCATACCAAATCCCATCCATCGAATCACTTTTTCGAAAAAGACGAGACATCTAAGTCATACAAGTAAAGAGATCTATTCATTGATAAGAAAAAGAAAAAATGTGAACGGTGATTGGATTGATGATAAAATAGAATCCTGGGTCGCGAACAGTGATTCGATTGATGATAAAGAAAGAGAATTCTTGGTTCAGTTTTCCACCTTAACGACAGAAAAAAGGATTGATCAAATTCTATTGAGTTTGACTCATAGTGATCATTTATCAAAGAATGACTCTGGTTATCAAATGATTGAACAACCGGGAGCAATTTACTTACGATACTTAGTTGACATTCATAAAAAGTATCTAATGAATTATGAGTTCAATACATTCTGTTTAGCAGAAAGACGGATATTCCTTGCTCATTATCAGACAATCACTTATTCACAAACCTCGTGTGGGACTAATAGTTTTCATTTCACATCTCATGGAAAACCCTTTTCGCTCCGCTTAGCCCTATCCCCTTCTAGGGGTATTTTAGTGATAGGTTCTATAGGAACTGGACGATCCTATTTGGTCAAATACCTAGCGACAAACTCCTATGTTCCTTTCATTACAGTATTTCTGAACAAGTTCCTGGATAACAAGCCTAAAGGTTTTCTTATTGATGATATCGATATTGAGGATAGTGACGATATTGAGGATAGTGACGATATTGATCGTGACCTTGATACGGAGCTGGAGCTTCTAACTAGGATGAATGCGCTAACTATGGATATGATGCCGGAAATAGACCGATTTTATATTACCCTTCAATTCGAATTAGCAAAAGCAATGTCTCCTTGCATAATATGGATTCCAAACATTCATGATCTGGATGTGAATGAGTCGAATTGCTTATCCCTCGGTCTATTAGTGAACTATCTCTCCAGGGATTGTGAAAGATGTTCCACTCAAAATATTCTTG
>CM024584.1:115000-132500 GCA_014182395.1 Eucalyptus sp. ANBG9806169 | reverse complement strand
ATCATTAAGAATTTCATCTTTGGACCAAAAACAAGCAAGGGGGGGAATACCACAAAGAGAAAGTGTACCTACTAAAAAAGCAGTTTTTGTAATTGGTACATGCTTTTTTAAACCTCCCATAAGAACCATATTCTGACTTTTATCTGGAGAATATCCAACAATAGTTTCCATTGAATGAATAATTGATCCGGATCCTAAAAACAACAATGCTTTTGAATAAGCATGAGTAATCAAATGAAATAAAGCGGCTCGATAAGACCCCATACCTAGAGCTAACATCATATAACCCAATTGAGACATTGTAGAATAAGCTAAACCTCTTTTAATATCTTTTTGAGCAAGAGCTAAAGTAGCTCCTAATAATACTGTTATTATACCTATTAAAGATATGAAATTCATTATGTAAGGTATGATTATAAAAAGAGGAAGAAGTCGAGCTACAAGAAAAATGCCCGCTGCTACCATAGTAGCGGCATGTATAAGAGCCGAAATGGGAGTAGGGCCTTCCATGGCATCAGGTAACCATACATGAAGGGGGAATTGTGCCGATTTCGCAACTGCACCTGCAAATAAAAGAAAGGCACACAAAGTAAGAAATAAAAAAGGAACCTCATTATTATAAATCAAGTTATTCAATATTTGGAACAAATCCCGAAATTCAAAACTACCGGTTATCCAATAAAGACCTAAAATTCCTAATAATAAACCAAAATCGCCTACACGATTCGTTACAAAGGCTTTTTGACAAGCAGTCGCCGCACTAGGTCGTGTGAACCAAAAACCTATTAATAGATAAGAACACATTCCAACTAATTCCCAAAAAATATAAATTTGTATCAAATTCGAACTAGTAACTAATCCCAACATGGAAGTATTGAAAAAACTCATATAAGCAAAAAATCTCAAATATCCTTGATCATGAGACATATAATTGTCACTATAAAAAAGAACCAAAATTCCAACAGTAGTAATTAATATTAACATAATAGAAGTAAGTGGATCTATTAAGTGACCGAACTCTAAAGAAAAATCATTATTAATGGTCCAAGACCATACATATTGATAGATAAAACTTCTATTTATTTGCTGAATAGATAGATAGACCGAAAGTATCATAACTATACTTAACAAGAAAATACTAGGAAAAGCCCACATACGGCGAAGATTTTTTGTTGCCGTTGGAAAAAGTAGAAGTCCCACTCCTATTAACATAGGAACTGGAAGTGGAATGAAGGGGATAATCCATGAATATTGATATGTATATTCCATAAAAAAACCTTTTTATTTTTAATTAATTCTTTATAATTCACCGGCTCTTATATCTTTTTATAGGTTCAATAAAAAATCAAGATATGGAATACTTAAATAGAATTTTCTATTCCTAATTATTCTGAATCTTTCTTCTTTAACCAATATTTCAAATATTCAAATCAAGAAGTTAGAATTGGTCAAATGATATGAATATGATCAAGTTACTATTTATATTTAAAATGAAATAAGACAATAATTCATTTTATTAATATTGAATATTAAGTAAAATTTTTATGAAAATGAAGAAAAAAATTCAATTATTATTACGTATTACGATAATTTATATGCATAAAGCAAATAATTACACCAAAATCGAGTAGTTAATACATTACTTTATTTTGATAGAAATAATAGGATGGTCCATACCAAAACGGGCGCAATAAAAAAAAGAACTCGTTTTTTTTATTAGTTCGTTTATTCATAATCATTAACTAATTCATGATAGAACTGATTATACTCCATTCGAATAAAAGATATTTTTTTTCTTTGTAGAAAACGCTAGAATATCCCACACTTTTCTTTCAATACCAGGGAGAAGAAATAGAATTAAAAGAAAAGACGAAATTACTAAGATAACTTTTAGAAAATCATGTATTCTTTGATTAACTACTAGTTTAATTCCAATTAAAAAAAAAAATGTGTACTCATTCTTTTCTTTTTCTTTTGAGTTTGACCAACTAATAAAAAACTAAAGTAATTTCAGTAATTTGGAATTTGTTAGGTAAGGATTGGTTTTTTTTGAACTTTTCGGTGTATTTTGTTACATGTATAAATATCGCACGACGAAAATAGACAGAGAGAGATATAAAAAAAAGAAAAAATGGAATTGTTTGACCAATAGATGTCTTTCACATTCAACTAGAGAAATGAATAACTTTTTTTCAAATTTTTAATGGCAGTTCCAAAAAAAAGTACTTCTATATCAAAAAAACGTATTCGAAAAAACATTTGGAAAAAGAAGGTATATCGGGCAGCGTTGAAAGCTTTTTCCTTAGCGAAGTCTCTTTCTACCGGGAATTCAAAAAGTTTTTTTTGTACGACAATTAAATAGTCAAACACTAGATTAACTAATCTTAATCTGAAAATGGTACTTTTTTTTTTTAAAAAAAAAAAAAGATACAAGGTTTCACTTTTTTTTGAATATGTTTTATCCGGTGGGGATTCTTATTTTCCTCATCGGTACAATTATCTGTCATATCATCATAATAAATAAGAAAATTACAAAAAAAGTTTTTTCTTAGACAAAATGTTCAGTTCAGGCCAATATCGAATTAGTTTTCGAAATCCTAAAGAAAATTCTTTACATGACGAAAAACCAACCTAAGGGTTAATATAAAGCTCTACAAATAGTTAAATAAAAAAATTTTGAATGTCACACTGTACTGTGATACATAAAAAGACTTTTTTTGTTCATTGATAAAAAAAGTGCATCTTCGATTTTTAAAATAAGATAAATGAGAAATAAAAAAAAAAAAAAAATGATAATAAAGATTTTTATGGGGAACGCTTCAATCCATATTGAAACGAAACGAGTTTTTTCTCATCACTTTGAATGAAAATGAAAAAAAAAATATGGAATTGACTCCTTCAATCTCGACGATTAAATAATAATAATCTATTATTATTTCGAGTACGCCGCTATGGTGAAATCGGTAGACACGCTGCTCTTAGGAAGCAGTGCTAGAGCATCTCGGTTCGAGTCCGAGTGGCGGCATGGCATCTTCTAAAACAAATGGAATAAGTCCTATAATAAATTCAATTCCTGATTTCAATTCCGTAGAATTGGTTTACCCCACTTTTTCATTTTAATAATAAAAAATTTATGATATTTTCCACCTTAGAACATATATTAACTCATATATCCTTTTCGATCATTTCAATAGTAATTACTATTTTTTTGATAAGCTTATCGGTCGATGAAATCGTAGGACTATATGATTCGTCAGAAAAAGGCATGATAGCTACTTTTTTCTGTATAACAGGATTATTAGTCACTCGTTGGATTTATTCGGGACATTTCCCGTTAAGTGATTTATATGAATCATTAATTTTTCTTTCATGGAGTTTCTCCGTTATTCATATGGTTCCGTATTTTAAAAAACATACAAATTATTTAAGCACAATAACCGCGCCAAGTACTATTTTTACCCAAGGCTTTGCTACTTCGGGTCTTTTAACTGAAATGCATCAATCCGAAATAGTAGTACCTGCTCTCCAATCCCAATGGTTAATGATGCATGTAAGTATGATGATATTGGGCTATGCAGCTCTTTTATGTGGATCATTATTATCAGTAGCTCTCTTAGTCATTACATTGCGAAAAGCCATAAGGTTTTTTAGTAAAAAAAACAATTTTTTAAATGAGTCATTTTCCTTTGTCGAGATCCAATACATGAATGAAAGAAGCAATGTTTTACTAACCACTTCTTTTTGTTCTTCTCGAAATTATTACAGGGCTCAACTGATTCAACAACTGGATCAGTGGAGTTATCGTATTATTAGTCTAGGGTTTATCTTTTTAACCATAGGTATTCTTTCGGGAGCAGTATGGGCTAATGAGGCATGGGGGTCATATTGGAATTGGGACCCAAAGGAAACTTGGGCATTTATTACTTGGACCCTATTTGCGATTTATTTACATACTCGAACAAATAAAAATTGGGAAAGTTTAAATTGCGCAATTGTGGCTTCTATAGGCTTTCTTATAATTTGGATATGCTATTTTGGGGTTAATTTATTAGGAATAGGATTACATAGTTATGGTTCATTTAATTTACATTAAGATCTAATTAAATTTAAATTCAAAAAAATCCCGACAAATACAAACATAGAACAAGCCAAGCCTATATAGAAATAGAATAGAAAAATAAGTAAGAATAGAAGATAAGAAAACTTCCTACTTCATGTCGGCTGTCGAGAACCATTTGAATCACTACAATACTTGATTCAAAAGGTTCTCATAAAGACCAAAAATATCTGTTTACAATTCCAATTTTTTTTTACTTAACTTACTTAAGAGAAAAAAGACTTTTTTTTTTTCATTGTACAACGAACAATATTAAAAAGAATAATAGGATTACTTTTTTATTTTTTCTTTTATTGATGAAAACTATTGATAAAAATAATTAGATATAATAGCTTCGACTTTGTCAACAGATAGTGAAAGAACGAAATCTGGATAAATACCAATAGCTATTATTGGTAGAAGAATAGAGATGGAAACAAATAACTCTCGCGGCCCAAAATCAAAAAAATAAGAGTTTGGAACATGAAATAACTTGTATCCATAGAACATTTGGCGTAACATAGATAATAAATAAATAGGAGTTAATATCATTCCAATTGCCATTACAAAAGTAATTAGTATTTTTGGCATTAAAAGATATTGTTGGCTGGTAATTATTCCAAAAAATACTATCAATTCTGCAAGAAAACCACTCATACCTGGTAATGCAAGGGAAGCCATTGATAAGATACTAAACATCGTGAATATTTTTGGAAGGTGGATAGCCATTCCACCCATTTCGTCGAGATAAACAAGACGTATTCGATCATAACTCGTTCCTGCCAAGAAAAAAAGAGCAGCGCCGATAAATCCATGAGAGATTATTTGTAAAATGGCTCCATTGAGTCCCGTATCAGTTATCGAGCCAATTCCAATAATTATGAAACCCATATGAGATACAGAGGAATAGGCTATTCTTTTTTTTAAATTACGTTGACCAGGAGATGTTAAAGCTGCATAGATTATTTGGATTGCGCCTACTATAATCAACCAGGGAGAAAATATAGAATGAGCATGAGGTAATAATTCCATATTGATCCGAACCAACCCATATGCTCCCATTTTTAATAAAATTCCGGCTAGAAGCATACAAGTACTATAATGTGCCTCTCCATGGGTGTCTGGTAACCATGTATGTAAGGGTATAATCGGTAATTTAACAGAAAAAGCAATAAGAAATCCAATATAGAGTATTATTTCCAGTGCCACCGGATACGATTGATTAGCTAATGTTTCCAAATTTAATGTTGGTTCGTTGGAACCATATAAACCAATACCCAGAACCCCTATTAATAGAAAAATGGAACCTCCCGCAGTGTACAAAATAAATTTTGTAGCGGAATACAGACGTTTCTTTCCCCCCCACATCGCTAGAAGTAGATAAACGGGAATTAATTCTAACTCCCACATGATGAAAAAAAGTAAAAGGTCTCGAGAAGAAAATGATCCTATTTGACCGCTGTACATTGCTAACATCAGGAAATGGAATAATCGGGAATCTCGAGTAACTGGCCGAGCCGCTAAAGTAGCTAAAGTGGTGATAAATCCCGTCAGTAAAATAGGTCCTATAGAAAGTCCATCTATTCCCAATCTCCAGTAAAAATCAAAAAGATTAATCCATTTATAATCCTCTGTTAATTGGGTTAATGGATCGTTCAATTGGAAATGATAACAGAATGTATAGGTAGTTAAAAGGAGCTCTAAAGCACATATGCATATAGTATACCACCTTATTACCTTATTTCCTCTATGAGGTAGAAAGAAAATTAAAGAACCTGCGAATATCGGCAAAAGTACAATTATTGTTAACCAAGGAAAATAATTCGTGATAAAGACAAGATACACTTGGACAAAAAAACCCGTACTCAATAAAGAAAAAAGAATAATATATTATCTATTTTCGAGCACGGGTTTTTGTCGGTAAAAAAAAAATCAATTGTATTCAAAATGTATTTACGTGGTTTTTTCTGGAACGTATTAATACGCTAGACCCATGCTTCGAGTTGTTTCATGCCATAAATAAACTCGAACGCTCAAAAAATCCGTTGGACAGGCGGATTCACATCTCTTACAACCGACACAGTCCTCTGTTCTTGGAGCAGAAGCAATTTGCTTAGCTTTACATCCATCCCACGGTATCATTTCTAATACATCTGTTGGGCAGGCTCGCACACATTGAGTACATCCTATACATGTATCATAAATCTTTACTGAATGTGACATCGGATCTATAAGTTTTTGAATGTCATCAATTTTCGATCTAGTAAACTTGTAAATGGATCATATATTTAGACACTAGATGAATCAATGGATTTTACCATAATTTTTCTAATCAATCTAATTCCGGATCGAGTCATGAGATTGGCCCAAGATACTTTGATTTTTTACGTTTTTCTCAAACCTACGTATTATACATACTAATTTGAATTGATGAATATTCTAATTTCTATAATTAATAATATAGAATTAATTAATACTACTTATTTATTCATTTATTCAACAAATTCGATTGATTGATACGAATTGATTTTCTGTTACGATAAATTGACGAAACAATAGCTAACCCAATAGCTGCTTCGGCGGCTGCAATAGCTATAACAAAAATGGAGAAAATATCTCCTTTTAATTGTCGACTATCAAAAAAATCTGAAAATGTTACAAAATTTATATTAACCGCATTGAGGATAAGTTCAAGACACATAAGGGCCCTAACCATATTTCGACTCGTGATCAATCCATAGATACCAATAGAAAATAAATAGGCACTCAAAACAAGTACATGTTCGAGTATCATTGACCAGCTCCTTATTAATTTGGATTCATTTCAATATGAACAAGAATTCAACGTATTCAATTGACTATAATATAACAAGTACAAAACAAAGGAATAGATTGATATTTGGTAATGGATCAAAATAAAGAATTTATATTTTATACATGAACAGTTTTCAAATATTTTTGAAGATAAATGGATTTGATAACAGAAAACAAAGTTGAATTTTGATTGCTAGTAATAGTTATAAAGATTTATCATTGACGAGCAACAGCAATTGCACCTATCAAAGCAACTAAAAGAATTATGGAAATGAGTTCAAATGGAAGAAAAAAATCTGTTGATAAATGAATTCCAATTTGTTGACTATTACCTATCAAATCTTGCTCGATAATCTGGTTTGACTTTGTCGTCCAGATAATCCCGTACCAAGACGTATCTAAAATAGTAGTCATTAGTGAAACCAAAATACTTGTACAAACCAACGAAGTAATCCCATCTCCAACAGTCCAAAGATTCAAATCTTTGGAATATTCTGAACCATTCATGAACATCACAGCAAATAGAATTAAAATGTTTATAGCTCCTACATAAATAAGGAGCTGCGCAGCCGCTACAAAATGGGAGTTTGATAGAATATAAAATAAGGATATACAAACAAGAACCAATCCCAAGGAAAAGGCAGAATAAATTGGATTGGTAAGTAATACCACTCCTAGACTTCCTAATATAAGACCTGATCCCAGAAAAACTAAAAGAAAATCATGTATTGGTCCAGGCAAATCCATTATTATATGTAAAAGATAAATAAATTGAAATGTTTTTCATGATTTTATTGACTCGACAAGGAATTTTTTTAGGATATGCTCCTAATTGCATTTAATTCAAATCGAATGGATTAAAAATGGGTCTAGGTCCAATTAGTTGACCAATATAATATGGTTTTCTCTTTACCCAAAACCCAAAAAATGAAAAAAAGGGTAATTTAGCTCAAAACTGAAATTATATTATTAGATTCAATTTTCAATCTAACTTTAATCGTACTTTTTACCAACTAATCAACAGTTAATTGGAATTTCTAGTTATTGACCAACAAAAAAAAAATAAAGAACTCATTCCTGTAGATTAGATCAAATTGAACCCTACTAATTGGTGGAGATTCCTCTTTAATCAAAAATCAAAGGGTTTTCACATTTTTTTATTTTATTATTATTTGAGGCGAATTCGAAATTGTTCGAATTGTATAATCGTTAATTACTGACATTGGTAAACGACCCAATGCGATTTGATTATAATTCAATTCGTGACGATCATAAGTAGAAAGTTCATATTCTTCAGTCATTGATAAACAATTTGTTGGACAATACTCAACACAGTTACCACAAAAAATACAAATTCCGAAATCAATACTGTAATTAAGCAAGCGTTTCTTTCGTATACCAGTTTCCAATTTCCAATCAACAACAGGTAGATCTATAGGACATACACGAACACATACTTCACAAGCAATGCATTTATCAAATTCAAAATGGATTCGGCCGCGGAAACGCTCAGATGTAATTAATTTTTCATAAGGATATTGAATAGTTACAGGTAAACGATTTGCGTGAGATAAGGTAATCATGAACCCTTGACCAATGTACCTTGCAGCTCGTACTGTTTGTTGACCGTAATTCATGAACCCAGTTACCATAGGGAACATATAGTAAAGATCTATGAATAATTTTATGTTTGTTTCTTTCTCTTGTTTGATATTTGAGAGAAGTCGTAAATCGAGAATATCCTAGTCCTTTTTCTTTCCTTTACAATGAAAGGAGTTGGAAAGAAGTTGTTAATAATAGATTACCGAGAGAAATGGGTAAAAGAAATTTCCATCCAAGATTTAATAATTGGTCTATTCTTAGTCTAGGTAAAGTCCATCTTGTTGTGATAGAAATAAACAAGAACAAATAAGTTTTAGCTAATGTAATAAAAATACCAATTGTCGTTCCAAAGACTCTACCTACTTTATTAATTTCAAATAGCTCAGGAACGAATATGTAAGGAATAGAGATATTCCAACCCCCTAAGTAAAGAACTGTTACAAATAACGAAGAAACTAATAGATTTAGATAGGAAGCAACATAAAATAACCCAAATTTGATACCCGAATATTCGGTTTGATAACCTGCTACTAATTCTTCCTCTGCTTCTGGTAAATCGAAAGGTAATCTCTCACATTCTGCTAGGGAAGAAATTAGAAAAATGAAAAACCCTATGGGTTGACGCCACAAATTCCATCCCCAAAAACCATATTTGGACTGGGCCTCAACTATATCAACTGTACTTGAACTGTTAGATAATCATAGTCGATGATAACATCACTGTTCCCATCGCTATTTCAGAACCGTACGTGAGATTTTCACCTCATACGGCTCCTCGAGGGCCATCAATAAATCTAAGGACCGAATTGATATTATTTATATTGATATGTTTGTAGTATAATACTATATATCGATATCGATTGGAAATTAAATATATATTCTATATAGATAGAGTCAAAACCTATCGGAAGGTCCTGAATTAGACCAATGGAATTCTGTCTGCTATAATAACTAAAAAATCACTTCTGAATTGATCTCATCCTTTAATAATTTGAATTTTTCTTTGTTGAGTAATAACTTAATCCTTCAATAAAATACTCTTTCTAGAAATATTAATAGATATTTCAACCCATTCTTTTTGATTACGAAAAAAAAAAAATTATACATTAGTTCCTGAAAAATACCACGTTATCCCTATGAATATAGGAAAGAAGAAAAAGATCTTTTTTTTTTCGTTCCTATTCTTCTTTCTGAAAAAGGGGGGGGTTCAAAAAAAGGATTATTTCGTTCCTGATAGTCATTTTTGAATCTGTGGATAGGAGCATACTCTGAATCGGAATTGTGGGTAGTACTACTTGATCATTTCTACTAACTTAAAGTCCCAATTATTATTCTTTTTATCTTATGTAAAAATTCTTTTTGGATAATTTACATAAAAAATCTCCATTACTAATCCTTTATGTATTTTGGTGTTCCTAACCATCCACTGATTTTTGCTCAATCACCTGTTATGGTAATACATAGAAACCATAGTGAAAACTCTATACGGTTGATCTTTTGAGTTGAGCCCGCTTCAAGCCAGGATGACTAATCAACCAATCTTGGGGTAAAAGTCTTGCTTATATTTACTTTTTTTTTCTTGTACGTAGGAAATGAGACTCCATTTTTTTACTGCTAATTTCTAAGCTGTTTTCTTTCACTCATACAACTATCTGATTTAGGTCATCAAACTGAATGATGAATAAAAAAAGGAGATATCTATTCAATTTCTTTTCGAAAAAAAGGAATAAAGAAAAGTTTCTGTTTTAACGAATCGCACGTAGAGATATTGATAACACACAAAGAGTTAATGGTATTTCATAACTAATCGATTGAGCAGCGGCTCGTAGACCACCTAAAAAAGAATATTTATTATTTGATCCATATCCTGACATAAGAAGTCCAATGGGAGCAATACTGGAAATGGCAATCCATAAAAAAACACCGATATTGAGATCAGATAAAACAAGGTGATAACTAAAAGGAATTACTGAATAACTTAGTAAAATGGATATAACTGCTATGGATGGTCCTATACTGAATAAACGAGTATCTCCTCGAGATGGAAAAAGATTCTCTTTGAAAATAAGTTTTGTCCCATCTGCTAAAGCTTGAAGAATTCCCAAAGGACCGGCGTATTCGGGACCAATACGTTGTTGTATTCCTGCGGATATTTCTCTTTCTAACCACACAATTACGAGTACACCTATTGTGATTCCCAATACAAGAGTCAAAATAGGTAAAAACATCCCTATGATTCCATAGACTTCTTTTAAAGATTCCAATCTAGAAAAAGAATTTAGATCTTGTACTTCTGTTGTATCAATTATCATTTTAACGATCAACTTCTCCCATAATGATATCTATGCTACCTAGTATTGTCATAATATCGGCCAATTTCATTCTTTTAACTAACTGAGGAAGAATTTGCAAATTGATAAAACCAGGTGGACGAATTTTCCACCTCCAAGGAAAACCACTCTGATCTCCTATTAAAAAAATTCCCAATTCTCCCTTTGGGGCTTCAACTCTTACATAAAGTTCTTGCTTCGGCAATTCAAAAGTAGGAGAAGGTTTTTTACTAATGAATCGATATTCAAAATCATTCCATTCCGGATCCCTTTCTCTAGCAAAGCACCGGGTTTCTAAATTCTCATAGGGCCCCCCTGGAATTCCTTCCAGAGCTTGTTGAATAATTTTTATAGATTCCCTCATTTCACCGATTCGGACTAAATAGCGAGCTAATGAATCTCCTTCTTTTTGCCAATGGATTTCCCAATCCAATTCGTCGTAACATTCATAATGATCAACTTTACGAAGATCCCATTGGATTCCGGAAGCTCGTAGCATTGGTCCCGATAAACCCCAATTTATTGCTTCTTCTGGACCAATAATGCCTACTCCCTCAACTCGTTCTAAAAAAATAGGATTTCGCGTAATAAGTTTTTGATATTCAGAAACCGCTGTTAAAAAATAATCACAGAAATCCAAACATTTATCTATCCATCCATAAGGTAGATCGGCCGCTACTCCTCCGATACGAAAATAATTATGCATCATTCTCATACCGGTGGCAGCTTCGAATAGATCATATACTAATTCTCTTTCTCTGAAAATATAGAAAAAAGGAGTCTGTGCACCAATATCTGCCATAAAGGGGCCAAGCCATAACAGATGAGAAGCTATACGACTCAACTCTAACATAATTACTCGGATATAACTGGCTCTTTTAGGTACTTGAATATTTCCCAACTGTTCTGGTCCATTTACGGTTATTGCTTCTGTGAACATAGTAGCTAAATAATCCCAACGTGTTACATAAGGTAGATATTGTATAACTGTTCGATTTTCCGCAATTTTTTCCATTCCTCTGTGTAAATAACCTAATATTGGTTCACAATCAATAACATCTTCACCATCTAGAGTAAGGATGAGCCTAAGAACACCATGCATTGATGGGTGGTGAGGTCCCATATTGACTATCATGAGGTCTTTTCTTGTAGTTGTTACATTCATAGGTTATTCCTCGATTCATTCTTTCATGAATTGCTGAAAATGAAAAGAAGTTCATTAAAATTCAAGATCGAATAAAAAAATAAAATAATTCAAATTCCTTTTTCCCTTAACGAGTTTTTGACTCCCGAATATCCAGCTGACTAATTAATTCTTTATAACGTATTCTATTTTTCTTTGACAAATAAGACAGCAGTCGTTGGCGTTTTCCCAGGATTTTACGTAAACCTCTCTGAGATAAATAATCTTTTCGGTGCAATTCCAAATGTGAAGTCAGTCTTCGTATCTTATTGGTGAAACGAAATACTTGAAATTCAATGGACCCCCTGTTTTCTTCTTTTTCTTCTTGTGAAATAACTGAGATGAATGAATTTTTTACCATAAAACGGATTTTCTATCCTCTTTTTTTTTAATGGATTTTACTGATCAGTAAGAATAATGCTAGTCATTTTAATTTGGTATACACAATAATCTTAATTTCTTTATGAACTCCTAATTTTATCAAATAAAATGAATCAATCCAATTTTCTTTTCAATTTTATTCGTATAGGAATAGGAAAGGGTGATATATTTCTACATTTAGAAAAGAGAAAAAATTTTGGATCAAAATCTAATAATAAGTAAAAAAAGAAAAAATAAGAAGATTCCGTTAATCATTTATAGATCTATTGGATATTGATAAATGCATTGAATTAGTATTCATGTATCAGACTGGAAGGTAAGACAATACATGGGTGCAACTCCTTTTTTCATATATCATACATATATGGTACAGAATATATATCAAAAACGCATAATTAACAAATTTGCAATCGTGGATACATATGTATCCTTATTATAGTGAAGCGGCCCCCATTATTGGTATCAAACCAATATCGATTCATACAAGATAAATCTTCTAATCGATAATTAGGCCAAAGAAAGAACTTTAATTTAATTAGTTTCTTTTTATCAAAATGTTTTCTTTTATCCAAAAATTCACCCCAGTTTTTTACGTTGTTGCAAAATACTGGATTTTTATGAATACCATTTCTCTTCCTCGAATTGAAACAAATTCGAATTCTTAATTCTCTACGTCTTTTAGTGGATAAAACCTTTTCGGGAACAAACAACAAATCATAATCATTTTTGTATCTATTTTCAGCCATTTTTTGATGTCTTGCAATGGATTTATCCAAATTAATCTTAGCAACATAGCTTTTTTCTCGGTATATTTGATTAATTTTGGGCTTACTCTTATGAAACAATGAAATATTTAGACTTTGATACATAATCAATTGTCCATCATTTTTTATAGACAAACGAATTGGTTCGATAATTAATATCCCCTTTTTCATTAATTCTGTAAGAGTTAAATCCTTTTGAATAATCAAAATATCTAAACTCATTTCTCCCCTTTGAATAGAGGATATAGTAATTTCTCTTGGATTTATTAGTCTAAGTAGGAGACAATATATTTTGATATTATTAATCATTCTTTGATTTAAAGAATCATCCCATCTCAATTGAAAACGTAAATACCTTTTTAGGAAAAAATCAAGTTCTACTTCCGTGTTGCTCTTATATTCTTTTTTCTTTCTACGTTTTTTCATATCGGAGCTTGCATAATCTTCTCCAATATCTTTTTCTTGGTTTGAGAAAAGTGATCCAAGATTCGCTTGATTTTGTGCATCTGATTCAAGATTATCTCGAATTGTGGATTCTTTTTCTTCTTGATTTCGATTCTCTAATTCAATCGATTTTTTTTCATTCGAAAATGAAAATAGAAAAAGATCCCTTTCATTAAAATTTAAAAGAAGTAGTTGGATTGGTATGATCCACGGTTTCATAATATATGTATTATAAAGGATCACAAATTCTGGAAAGAACCAAAGGTTTAGATTTGATATGGGACAACTTAGTATTTCTTCATTCATTGCCATCCAATCAAAAAGATCTTTTTTTTTGTTGGATGCCATAATTCCTCCATTTTGGGAAATTTTAAGAAAAAAAAGACCTTTTTGATCCATTTTATCAATTATTTGATAATTATTAAACCCAGTCTTAGTATTTTTATTACCATTGGTATCGATATCAATCCAGGACTCAATATTGACTTTATTTCGAAGACAAAAATAGAAAATTCTCCAATCAAAATATTTTCTATCTGTAAATTTATCTAGATTTAGAATATCATCATCTTCTAAATTAATAGGGATAATAGCTCCTGGCATATTAATTAATTTACCTTTTTTATATATCTTGTTGTAATTATAAGAGATCTCTTCTTTATTATTTAAACATAATGGTGATACATAAATATGTGAATCCTTCTTATTTTCATAATTAATCGATTTATATGAGAAAAGCTCATATCCATAGTATTTTTGAAGGTTATATTTTGAATTTGATAATGAATTTAATTCAAAATCATTTAATTTTTTGAAATTAGTTAATATTAATCGATCTTTTTCATCGGAATGCCTTTTCTTTAAATCTTTATTTTGCACTATACGTGTTTGATTGAATCTATTTCCCCATTTGTGTGGTACTAATCGATACCATCTAATCGGAGATAAATCATATTGATAATGACCCCTTAACCATTTTTTCCATTGAATCATTTCCGAATTCAAAATATTTTTATGTTTTAATTCAGGATAAAAAATTCCTTGTGTTTCAAAATAATCCTTTATTTCATTTTTAAGAAAAAAGGATGTTCCGTGATATTGAAGGACATATCTTAACTTATACAAATTACAAAATTGCGTTTGATATAATTGGTAAAATACATATGCTTGTGAGAAGCAGGATAATAAAATCTTTGCATTTTTATTACTAATATCAGAAATTGATTTTTTTTTAGTCCAAATAAAACGAATTGTATTTTTATTTGTTTTAGCTATTTTTTCTTTATTTGTTTCATTATTGGAAATGTATTTATCGATCATTTTTGTTGAATTATCAAAAAAGAGTTGTGTAGTGATCCTCGGACTATTAATGATATAGATAAGTATATCTATGTATATCCTTTCAATGAAAAATTTGAAAAAAGAATATGATTTACGGATTAATCGAACATTTATTCTTTTGAATTTCTTTAATTTCTGCCAAATATTTTTTATTGATGCTAATAGTTTAGTAGGATAACTAATTTTATTAGAACTCATATTTATATTGATTTCCGGAGTTAAAAATCCTTTTTTCTTATCTTTTGTAATTTTTTCTATTTGATTCCTGATTGTGCTGGTTCTATCATCTAGATCTTTCATTTTTTTTTCTGTCAATGAAGAATCTGTCAAATCCATAAATCGAATTTGAATGGACGATTCATTAATCATCCCATTACTGATTACCCCATTTTTTTCTTTTTTAGTTTCACTCAATTCATCTATTTTTCTTAATCCAAATAATTGAATTGGGTTTCTTTTTGAAAGTTCTTTTATTATTCCTTTTAAAAATAGAATGGTTTTCATGACCGATTTTTTTCTTTCTTTTGAAAGGTTTAAAAAAAGATTTATTCTTTCTTTTAAAACCTGTATAACTAAAAAAGGATTCTTTTGTAATTTTCTAATTTTTTTTCTGAGTTCTTTAAAAATGGGTTCAAAAAATGAACGTTGTTTTCTGGGAGAACCAAAAGGAACTTCAGTTTCCATTCCCCAAACTGTTAAAAAACAAAAATCGTTTTTTTTCTCTTTATTTCTCAGCGGATCTTTCTGGGGGGGTGGCACCTTAGATCTGTGCCAAGGTTTAAGGTAAAAAGGAAATAGGATCTTTATCTGAATACCTTCTGTCAACCAATTTTTTGGAAATTCGGTTTCTGATAATTGAACACCATTATAGGTGCATTTAACATGGATTTCTCTATTCCAATCTTTTAAGTCCTCAGACCACTCGGGAAATTGAAATAATAACATACGGGCTATATTTTTAGCTATTATCACTGAAGGGAATAGAATATATTTTCTAAGAAAAGATTGGGTTACTAATAGAGATCCTCTTATTGCTTGAGCAAATAAAACTCTATCCCAGGTTTGCACTATTTCTATTCGTGCTTTCTCTTGTCTTTTGTATTCTTCTCTTTTTTCTTCCTCTTTTTTTTTATCATTTTCTTTTTTCTTTTCCTCGGTATAATCCGAAATTCTTAATTCTGTTGTTTTTTTATACGTCCATTTTTTCAAAATGAATTTGATCATCCCGGAGATATCAAAAGAAAAAAGGGGTTTGCCTATTCTGTCCAAAAAAAGAGGAGAATGCACATTTGCTTGAAACAATTCACAAATAACTGTTTTACGTCTTTGAGCACGCATAGAGCCTTTTATTATGTCTCGACGAAAATCTGATTGTTGTGAATAACGTATGAAAGTCACTTCGTCGGCTTCATCAAGATTATTAGTATTTTTGCTATTAGCATCAGTATTTTGATCGTTATCAGTAAAAATTAGTACATGTTTGGTTTTTCTGGAACGAATCTGATGATCCTCTGCCACGATTTCTTCGTTTTCTCCCTCCTGTTGTTCCAAATCGTTGATTAATTTGTATGACCATGAAGGAACTTTTTTACTTATTTCTTTTATTCCAATAGATTTTTTTTTTATTCTTTTAGTCTTGGGCTCAGTTATAACTGCGTTGAAGAAAATTTTCAAAATTTTTATTTGATCTTCTGAATGAATTCTTCCTTGTTCGGTTTCTGGAAATGGAAATAAAGAAAGTTTTTTTTCTGTTGATAATGAATTTTTATCAAATGCATCCATTTTTTCTTCAAATTTTTCCTGATCAGTAGTAAAAAGTATACTATGAATCTTATTTATCCAACCTGTCTCGATGTAATTTTTTATGGACATTTTATTTCGGATTTGGGATGAAAAAAAAAATTTTACCCTTCCACGACAGGGCCCATTCAAAAAGGGATCATATATTTTAGGCAAGTATTCTTTTTTATTTTCATCATTACACAATCTAGTTCTTTTTTCGAATACATCTAGAGTAATGGATCCTTTATTTAGAGTTTCCATTCGATTTCGAAATTTTTTGCTCAAGTTGTTCTTTTTTTGGTCATTGGTATAAATCCAATGATTATACAATTCATCAGAGGGTAGTTTTTCTCTTGTCAACAAAGAAATTTTTCTTTCTATCATTTCCAAGAAAGTTGACAAACTGGGGGGATACGTAAAAGATATTCTTTCTTTTCCATTGTTTCGACATATATAAAAAAAATATTGTGACACTTCATTTCTTACGGCATTTTCAAAGTGATTGTTTTTTATATATCGCAATGGACGATTCCATCGTTTATAGTCGAAAAGAAGAGTGACAAGAGGTTTTTCAAACCATAAAAAAAATGGATCTTCTTTAAATATTTCTAACTTCGAATTCTCTTTATTTTGATTCCTATCCATATAAGAAGTTTTATAAACTTGGCTATCTTTATAGAATGTCTCTTGAAAGTTGAATTCATCCCTTGTTTTTTCCTTTTCATTCACTCGGATCTCTTCCCTTTCATCGATTTTGTCCGGA
>CM024584.1:92500-97500 GCA_014182395.1 Eucalyptus sp. ANBG9806169 | reverse complement strand
GGGCTGATCTTTGAATAGGAAAAAGAGTGGATCTGCAGGGTCCCAAATGAATTGGCTTATTCGAAAAAGCCTTGTTCTTTGGAAGATCTATCTCGTGTCTGGTACTGCATGGTTCCACTCTGCAAGAACTCCGAATCATTCTCTTGAAGCTCCTCCTTTTCATCATAAATGATCCGCTTGCCCCGAAATGACCTGGCCCAGTAGGGAAATCCCAATGAATTGGGCCTTTCGATACAATCAAATAGAAAGCCCCAAGGGCGCCATATTCTAGGAGCCCAAACTATGTGATTGAATAAGTCCTCCTCTATCTGTTGCGGGTCGAGGACTCCTTCTCCTTCCCCTTCTTCAAACTCCGATTCGTATTTTTCATAGAGAAATCTCTGATCAACGATAGAACAAGATCCATTTTGCATCATATCTAAGGGATTCCTTGGTTTGGGCCGAAGAAGCAATGTCACTCGATCATTATCAAACTGACTGTAATCTTTTTCTGTCCGCGAGGATCCCACCAGAGCGCCTTCTACTTCTAATAGGCCATGAACTAGATCAGAATCATTCTCAACGAGTCCATAAGAAGTGATCTCATTTTTTTCATCGGGTCCGGGTAGAGACCAAAGGTCTTGAGCGATCGATCCGGCAGAACAACTCAAAAGATAAAGAAGTATCGTTAATTTCTTCATGCTCGTTCCAAGTTCGAAGTACCATTTGTACAAATAAGAATCCCCTTCGTTACATGATTTCTTCTTCATATAGATAGATATAGGATCTATGGGGCAATTACTTAGAAGTACATTTTGTGCAACAGCCCTTCCTATCTGATAGAAAAGGATCCCATGATCCTGAACCGATCTTACCTGGGATCGCAAATCCCAAGTTTGTCTATGAAGAGCAGATCTAATTGTATTAGTGTCTAGAATTGATTTCTTTTGTGTAATACTAATCGATAGGGCCTCATTGGTAAGTGCTACAAGATCTCGTACATTGGAACCCATGGTTATGGACCCGAATCCATTAGTATGGAACATCTTCTTTTCCAAGTGAAATCCCCTAGTATATGAAAGGGTGAAAAAGTGCTTTCGTTGTTGTGGAATAAGAAGCCTTCGTATCTTAATGCATGTATTTAATTTATTCGGAGCTATTAGAGCGGGATCCACTTTTTGGGGAATATGAGTCGAAGCAATAACAAGAATATTTTGAGTGGAACATCTTTCACAATCCCTGGAGAGATAGTTCACTAATAGACCGAGGGATAAGCAATTCGACTCATTCACATCCAGATCATGAATGTTTGGAATCCATATTATGCAAGGAGACATTGCTTTTGCTAATTCGAATTGAAGGGTAATATAAAATCGGTCTATTTCCGGCATCATATCCATAGTTAGCGCATTCATCCTAGTTAGAAGCTCCAGCTCCGTATCAAGGTCACGATCAATATCGTCACTATCCTCAATATCGTCACTATCCTCAATATCGATATCATCAATAAGAAAACCTTTAGGCTTGTTATCCAGGAACTTGTTCAGAAATACTGTAATGAAAGGAACATAGGAGTTTGTCGCTAGGTATTTGACCAAATAGGATCGTCCAGTTCCTATAGAACCTATCACTAAAATACCCCTAGAAGGGGATAGGGCTAAGCGGAGCGAAAAGGGTTTTCCATGAGATGTGAAATGAAAACTATTAGTCCCACACGAGGTTTGTGAATAAGTGATTGTCTGATAATGAGCAAGGAATATCCGTCTTTCTGCTAAACAGAATGTATTGAACTCATAATTCATTAGATACTTTTTATGAATGTCAACTAAGTATCGTAAGTAAATTGCTCCCGGTTGTTCAATCATTTGATAACCAGAGTCATTCTTTGATAAATGATCACTATGAGTCAAACTCAATAGAATTTGATCAATCCTTTTTTCTGTCGTTAAGGTGGAAAACTGAACCAAGAATTCTCTTTCTTTATCATCAATCGAATCACTGTTCGCGACCCAGGATTCTATTTTATCATCAATCCAATCACCGTTCACATTTTTTCTTTTTCTTATCAATGAATAGATCTCTTTACTTGTATGACTTAGATGTCTCGTCTTTTTCGAAAAAGTGATTCGATGGATGGGATTTGGTATGATACTTATGAGATCGATGAGATTGATATTCCAATATTTCTTCTTAGAACGTATTGATTTGAACCCATAAGCGGGACCACCACCCCATAGCATGTTGCCGCCAGAAGCAGAACCCCGTATTTCTTCTAGAGAATCTCCTAATTTTTCCAGAGCAACTAGAAAGAGATTCTTTAACCAGAAAGAATTCAGTTCAGATGTAGGGTACCTATCCAGAAGTTTTCGCAACTCCATCATGTATGATGGAATCATCCAAGATTTGACCTTTTCGAACTCTGTCTGTAACTCACTATAGGCTCGGGAAACAAAGAGAAGATGTGTACGAACGATATATGTAGCAACAAGAAGAAGGAAAAGGATTGAATAGAGGAACTCCCGAACATTTGGAGATCTCAGATGGGTCGATATCAATGGTGACTCATTATTTCGATGAATCATTTCTTCGGACAGAAGAAGATTATGTAAACACTTACTCGAAATCTCACTTATCAGATTCCATTGTGGAAGACAGAATTTTTCTGAAGAATTTGCCATGATATATCTGATCCATGCATAATATCATGAAAAATGGATACAAATTTTTGACTGCTACTTAGTATCGGCAATAGGTCTGAAAAAGTATCTAAAAATATCCAATTTAGATATTTGTACCCTGTCGAGGTAAGGAACCATGGCATATATGTTTGGAATAGATTCCATTTTGAGAGAGTTGAAAAAGCACTATCTCGTTGAAAGGTTCTATACATCTGTCCTTTCTCAACGCATTTCTTTAGACAAAGACTCCGTTTTTTCCTCTTTTCGGATGGTAAATATTTCTCAGAACATGGAGTGTGAATCAAACCCATGTTTGAATTGAAATTGAGATACTGATACAAGTTCTTCCCTTCTGAATCAGATAGATTCATATCTGAAAGAGGTTGACAATAAGTTCTTTCAAAATTGACTATTTGTCCCTCTGTTAGAGGTGTTCCAGAAATGTCTGCGATCGAGTAAATAGCTCTACGAACTAATGGATCGGATCGAATTGCAAAATGGAAAGATTTGTACAAGTTAGACCTTTCGTCACCACTTTGTGGAAAATCGTTAGGTATGAATATGTTAGATACCTGTGACTCGATTGGTGAAATAGTATCTCTCTCCAAAAAAGCGTATTTTTTTTTACCGCCGCACAAAGAAAATATTTTGTTGCGAATGAACAAGATATTGAGGAATTGTCCATATGTAAAATCAGAATTATTGATACGGGCCCTTTCCACATAAAAGGGGAATCTTTTGTTACAATAGAAGCAGAAGTGATGTGGATTATTCAAGAATCGAAGTCGATTTGCTTTATAAAAAGAAGATATCAATGAACTTCTATGAAATGGTTTCACGGGATTCAGCCAATTGTCTTGATCGTGGGATATCATTGAGAAATAGGAATCCGTGTTATCAAAAGATTTCCTGCGATTATTTCTAGTATGGAATGAGTCAATCATCCACTTTGGTATCTTATTGAAAAAAAATGGTGATATTGTTCCTCCATTGATCAATAATTTCGATTTTTGGGAAGTATCATGATCATCCAATAATAATGGTTTCCATTTTTTCAAATGAACGATTTGAAGACCTATTGATTCTAACAACTGATTGCAGAGTTGATCATTCGGACCTTTCAATTCATAGACGTGGATCTCGGACCTATGAATGGGGGTATTCCCGAAACTCACAAAGAAAAAAGGAAGTGAGTTAGACAAAAAAAGAAGAAACTTGGACAAAAAGAGAAGTAACTTGGACAAAACGAAACGAAGTGACTTAGACAAATCTTTTTTGTCGATAACCTCAGACCAATCAATCGAATATTGATTAATACGTAATCGATCGAAGACTACTTGAAAACGGCTCTTCTGCTTAGAAACGAAATGTTCCAAATGTTCCTGGAAATTCTTGCTCCCATTGGACCATTTGTATCTATATGCATTAGGATCCCGATTCACGGATCTCTCGGTTCGAGAAATAAAAATAAGAGGATTGAACCATTTCTTCTGACTCTTTTTCAAATTCGATAAATGTCGGTTGATCGTATATTTCATTATCGTTCTATGATTCAAAGTATCATTTCCTATTTGATCCCTTTGAATTCCATATTCGAAGTTGCGATCGGATCTATTCATTAAAAAGAATCGATTCCATACATTTCTTATGTACCCATAGGTGCTATATTGGATTTGAATCAGATTTCGGATCCATCTATATTGATTGACTGCCTCCATTATGTTGTTGCTAGCAAATACCACTATTTTTGGTTTTGGATCTTCCAAATCATTCCCGCAGGAGATCCGGACCCATTTTTTTCTGATCCTTCGATAAAAAGATTCATTCTCTTCATAAAAAAGAGGAGGTAGAACCAATAAAGATTTCTTTTTCGATTCATCCCTGGAGTTGAATACCTCATTCAAGAATTGTTTTTGATCCAATACGTAAGAATCCATAGAAAAGGCAAATCCCTTATGATACACCAGATCCGGCTCGCTTATTGATAGAGTGAATAGATCTGCCATTTCTTGAAATCTCTCTTCTGATTCAAAATCGTGGTGTAACGTGTATCCCCCCCTGTTCCGGTCATGGAACAGATGAAATAAATCAAAAAATGTATTTTTGTTCAAGAATGAAATCTTATGGGAACTGTGCATATCCAGTTCATCCTTCGGAACCATATCACATCCCGGATCTGATGAAATAGGATGAATTGAGACGGTATTTTGTAAATACGTAATTATCTTGAATATATTAACTATTTCTTTATTTTCCGATCGCCTGGAAGGGACAAAAGAAACATCTTGTTCTTTCTTCAACAATTTCTGATCTCTAGTGGACCTCTCAGTAGGATTCGAACCC
>CM024584.1:85000-87500 GCA_014182395.1 Eucalyptus sp. ANBG9806169 | reverse complement strand
CACGTGTCGAATGGATGAGAGAAGGTAGGGTTCCTCTACAAACCATTCGAGCTAAAATTGATTATTGTTCCTATGGAGTCCGAACGGTCTATGGAGTATTAGGCATCAAAATTTGGATATTTTGGGAATAAGAATACTTTCCCTGGCTTTACTCTTTACACTATATCCATTGATAAAAAAAAATAGAATCAAAAAAAACTTTTTCTTTTCATGCTTTTTCTCTTAAATCAAAAAAATAAGCAATTTTATAGGTTTGAATAAAAATTTGATTGATGATTTCATATAATTGCTATGCTTAGTGTGCGACTCGTTGGTTTTTTTTATAGGATAGAATTCCAAAAAAATGGACAGACCCCTACTGTAAACTAATAACTATATAACTAATAACCAACTCATCGTTTCACATTATCTGGATACAAAAAAGCAGTGAAGATATGATATATTGGTCATATCATTGTAGCAACTGAAATCTTTCTTACATAAACAAAAAAAAATAAATCTGATTATGATATAAAAAAAGTATGCAGATAAAGGGAAGGTTGAGAGAAAGAAAGAAAAAGAATATCAATGATATAGGATTCCAATATATGTAAGGTTTATGAGTCATCTCATAAAAGGCAGTGTAATAAAGCATCAATACTGATTCATCCATAAATAAGTATATGAATCTATTCATAGAAAAAAATCCAGAGCCTCGAGCCAATAAAGACTAAAAAGATTGACTCAAGAACAAATTTCTTGAGGGGCTCCATTGTAGAATTCAAACCTAACCATTAATTGCGAAGCGACGGGAACGATGGAACCTATGAATACGTAAGATTCTATTGAAAAATGAATCCTAATAATTCATTAGGTGGGATGGCGGAACGAACCAGGGACCAATTCATTTATTCCGAGAATTCATGAGCTAACCCTACAACTAAAATAGATATTGAAAGAGTAAATATTCGCCCGCGAAGGTTTTTATTAGATTACTCAATCTTGTTCGATCCAATATGATAATATGATCAAAGGCAAAACAAAATAAAGATTCGTTAGAAAAAAACCACATTATCTCATTATCTAGAAATAGAAATAATTATCTAGAAAAAAAATACATGTTTAAGTATATATCCAAACAAGATATAGAAATTTCTAATAGATTAGATGAAATCTCAAAGAATCCATGATTCAGTATATTTTCATAAAATTCTCCAATTCGAATCGTTTCATTCGCGATGAGCCGGATGAGAAGAAACTCTCATGTCCGGTTCTGTAGTAGAGATGGAATTGAGAAAGAACCATCAACTATAACCCTAAAAGAACCAGATTTCGAAAACAACATAGAGGAAGAATGAAAGGAATATCTTATCGAGGTAATCGTATTTGTTTCGGTAAATATGCTCTTCAGGCACTTGAACCCGCTTGGATCACATCTAGACAAATAGAAGCAGGGCGACGAGCAATGACAAGAAATGTGCGCCGTGGTGGAAAAATATGGGTACGTATATTTCCAGACAAACCAGTTACGGTAAGACCTACGGAAACACGTATGGGTTCGGGTAAAGGATCTCCCGAATATTGGGTAGCTGTCGTTAAACCAGGTCGAATACTTTATGAAATGGGCGGAGTAGCAGAAAATATAGCCAGAAAGGCTATTTCAATAGCGGCGTCCAAAATGCCTATACGAACTCAATTTATTATTTCGGGATAGGAACGTAGAACCAAAGAAAAGAAGTCTTGGGGATAAAAAAAATTGCAGGTTTCTTTTTGACAAACAATATTTCTTTTTTTTTTTACTTCGTCCTTTGCATTAACATTGAAAGAACAGATTCAAAAATGATATGATTCAACCTCAAAGCCATTTGAATGTAGCGGATAACAGCGGGGCCCGAGAATTAATGTGTATTAGAATCATAGGAGCTAGTAATCGCCGATATGCTCATATCGGTGACATTATTGTTGCTGTGATCAAGGAAGCATTACCAAACACACCTCTAGAAAGATCAGAGGTGATCAGAGCTGTAATTGTACGTACTTGTAAAGAACTTAAACGTGACAACGGTATGATAATACGATATGATGATAATGCTGCAGTTGTGATTGATCAAGAAGGAAATCCAAAAGGAACTCGAGTTTTTGGTGCGATTGCCCGAGAATTGAGACAGTTAAATTTCACTAAAATAGTTTCATTAGCACCTGAAGTATTATAAGATGAGATCATACGTAATATAGTTATATTATACATAGTATTTGGATGAAATAAAGTAATTAGTGGATTAGGTTGTATCGGACGCATATCCCTTTATTTAATAAAAAAAATAAAAAAATTAAAAAATAAATAAAAAATAGCATGTTGATTATATCAAAAACGGGAGGCAACCAAAATTTTAGTTTATCATGGGTAGGGACACTATTGCTGACATAATAACCTCTATACGAAATGCTGACATGAATAGAAAAGAGACGATTCAAATAGCATCCACTAACATCACGGAAAACATTGTTAAAATACTTTTAA
>CM024584.1:62500-80000 GCA_014182395.1 Eucalyptus sp. ANBG9806169 | reverse complement strand
AAGTCGGCTCATTCGTCTTTATGTTGATCGTTACAGGCCTCTTGAATCTTCTATTTACCTACTTCTTTTTCTTTGATTTGTTATTTTTATTTATTTTTTTGTGTGTAATGCAGCTTTACTCTTCTTTTCTTTATTATTGATAGGAATTCCCTTGTTAAGACCCTATGAATTGATTCAAACCTCAGATTCATACTATAACCGCGATGATTCAATAAAACTTCAAACTAAGTCCAAAGATTCCCTGAGTAAGAACCATTGGATCATCACTTATTCAATGAATAGATATAATGACTAAAAATCCAAAGAAAGTTTTGTCCTTTGATCAAAAAAAAGGGGAAATCTTTTGAAAAAGAAGAAAAATCTTTTGATTTATAACGTTTTGGAAAATTTTTTGGAGTCCGGTCACGGGGTCTGAATATTAAGTATGAATCATAGTTAATATTTTGTGATCTATGTCGTGCTCCAGATACTCGAATGAATATCCGACGAGGTAAAACCATCTATATAAAGATGACAGATCCATTTTCTGTACTATCAATAGTATCAATTATAACAAGTCACACACTCATATTCCGGAAATACAGAAAGAAAGAAAGAAATTCCACGATCGAACTACCAATAAAAAAAGAATATAATGATATAAAAATCCGAAACCTAAATGCTTTACTTTGTATTGAAAAGCTAAGAATTCACGTTTCTTGTGAATCTAATTCATTGAAATTCCGTCCAGTAAAACAGAAGAATTATAAATTTCTAAAATAATAGATAGGAATACTGCAAATAGAGCCATTGCGACACCCATCAAAGGAGTAGTTCCCCATCCAGGAGCTACTTTACCATATTCTGAATTCAATGGTTTCAATAAATCCCCTACAATAGTTCGTCTTGGTCCAGATCTAGAACTACCCTCAACGGTTTGCGTAGCCATAAATCCTATTTTGTATTCATTGAGATCTGTTGACTTTGTATACCATTCCGTTGTAAATAAACGATCTTATCATAGATCCATTTTGGTCTTGAAATTATATAATAATGGAAACAGCAACCCTAGTCGCTATCTCTATATCTGGTTTACTTGTAAGTTTTACTGGGTACGCCTTATATACTGCTTTTGGGCAACCCTCTCAACAATTAAGAGATCCATTCGAAGAACACGGGGACTAGTTGAAGTAATGAGCCTCCCAACATTGGGAGGCTCATTACTTCAATTCAATTGATATAATGAAAAATCATTTCACCTTTTTAGTTGGAACTTTAGGTGGTTCTCGAAAAAAGATAGCGAAAAAAATTATCCCTAGAGTCGAGACTAAGAGGAATGTATAAACCAATGCTTCCATAAATTCGATCGTGCTTTACAATTATAGCTTCCATACCTGTTCTGTTTATTTGGGATTATCTCCCAAAGAGCAAGACAAAAAAATAAAGGAAAAAGATAAGAGAGAAATCTTGTATCAGACTACTTGTCTTCTTGTAGTTGGATCTCCAAGTTTTTGGAATGCTCCAAATTCCACTTGAGCATCCAAATCGGGGTCAATACCAGCAAAAACATCTCTGAACAAGGTTCTAGCACCATGCCAAATGTGTCCGAAGAAGAAGAGCAGAGCAAACGAAGCATGTCCAAAAGTAAACCAACCCCTTGGACTGCTACGAAAAACACCATCGGATTTCAAAGTAGCACGATCTAATTCAAAAATTTCACCTAATTGGGCACGTCTAGCATATTTTTTCACAGTAGCAGGATCACTATAACTGACTCCATTGAGTTCCCCACCATAGAACTCAACAGTTACACCCACTTGTTCAACACTATACTTTGATTCCGCCCTTCGAAAAGGAACGTCGGCTCGAACAATTCCGTCTCCGTCTACCAAAACAACCGGAAATGTTTCAAAAAAAGTAGGCATACGACGTACAAAAAGTTCACGCCCTTCTTTATCTCGAAAGATAGGATGTCCTAACCACCCAACAGCTATTCCATCCCCGTTGTCCATTGAACCCGCTCTGAATAATCCCCCCTTTGCCGGATTATTACCGATATAATCATAAAAAGCTAATTTTTCAGGAATTTTAGACCAAGCTTCTGATAAACTTTGATTTTTGGCTAGCCCAGCACCAACTCTTCGATATATTTCTTGCTGGAAGTATCCCTGATCCCATTGATAACGAGTGGGACCAAATAATTCGATAGGGGTAGTTGCTGAACCATACCACATAGTTCCAGCAACAACAAAAGCTGCAAAAAAGACAGCAGCAATACTACTGGAAAGGACGGTTTCAATATTGCCCATACGTAATCCTTTATATAGACGTTGGGGCGGACGGACACTAAGATGAAATAGGCCCGCTAATATGCCTAAAGTACCTGCTGCAATATGATGAGAGGCTATTCCTCCCGGAACAAAAGGATCAAAACCTTCTACACCCCACGCTGGATTTACAGGTTGTACCTTTCCAGTTAGTCCATAAGGATCGGACACCCATATTCCAGGACCATACAATCCTGTTACATGAAATGCGCCAAACCCAAAGCAAGCCACTCCTGAAAGAAATAAATGAATTCCAAAAATTTTTGGCAAATCCAAAGAAGGTTTTCCTGTACGCTCATCACAAAATATTTCTAAATCCCAATACACCCAATGCCAGATAGCTGCCAAGAAGCACAAGCCAGAAAACACAATATGTGCACCAGCCACGCCTTCGTAACTCCAAATACCCGGATTTGTTATAGTCCCTCCTGTAATACTCCAGCCGCCCCATGAATTGGTTATTCCTAAACGAGTCATGAAGGGTATAACGAACATACCTTGTCTCCACATTGGATCAAGAACGGGATCAGAGGGATCAAAAACTGCTAATTCATATAGAGCCATCGAACCGGCCCAACCAGCAACCAAAGCTGTATGCATTATATGGACAGAAAGCAAACGGCCGGGATCATTTAATACGACGGTATGAACACGATACCAAGGCAAACCCATGTAAATACCCCTTTATCAACGAAAAATAGACACTATGTAACTTTATTGCATTGGAAAAAAATATGCTATGGACCTCCCCTTTTCAGGGGATTATCTCGGAGAAAGGATTAATATTTGTTCTATTCTTTTTTTAGTAAAAATGGAACAATTCGGTTCGTAGGAACAAAGAGAAGCAGATCTATTCTATATCCGATAAGTACCAATACGCAATGGGGGTTGATCCCATTTTCTATGAACGAATGCATACATATTTGTTAATCATTCAAAAAACCTATTCGTAAGAATTTTTTTCCCAATCTATGGATAAAATATGATAAAAGACAATATTATTAAGAAAATAAACGCATTCTTACGCTTCCATATCAAAGTGAAATATAGTACTTAATTCTTTTTTCTTTCATTTTATGCCTATTGGTGTTCCAAAAGTACCCTTTCGAAGTCCTGGAGAGGAAGATGCCTCTTGGGTTGACGTATAGTGTGACTTGTCAGATATATCGGGTCATATGGGATTTCCCCGTTCTCTCCCCCGATCGAGATATTCTCTGTTTCGCCCAAAAAAGATTTTGAATTATCAAAAAATTGGAGCGTGAAGTGAAATCAAGTGAAATTATATCCTTTTTTGTTTTGGAGGGTATTCCAATTTCTATTATCAATTAGAAAAGTCTATAGAATAATTTATGGTTGGATTGGTTGGACCAATAAAATGAAGTATTCAGACTCCGTTTAGAAAAAACCCAATTGGTAATATATTTATGATTACTACTACTTATATTATAGATCATAAAATCTTTTTTTTATATAATAAGAGAGTAGTCTTAAACTTTTAATCAAGCGAGTAATATGATAAATACGTCGAATATTTGGCATTGGCAGAAGACATGAATTGAATTGAAAAAAAAAAAGAAGTAAGTCGTAGAAAAAAGACGTAGTATTAGTGTCATTTGTCCTATATGTGCAAATAAAAATCGGGCAGATTTTTTTTACTCGGAGTAGAGCATAAACCTAAAAGAATTGAAAAAAGGCCCATTCAGGAACAAGAAAATGACATCGTGATTTGGATTAGATCTCGATGAAACAATACATCAATGAGAAGTTTATTTCATAAGTTTAATGGATTTTTTGTGGAGGGAAAGGGGACAAAACCAAAACTCATCTTTCTTGAAAAATGGAAGAAAAAAAAAGCCGCTTCATTAAGAAATTAAAAAATGAGATTAGAAAAGGGCCCTACTATGAAAAAAAAAAAAGAAAGAGGTCTGGAATCTACACATTGATTCTTTTTTTTCGCAATTTTTGTTGAACCGTATGCATCAAAAGATGCATGTACGGCTCCTAAGGGATATAAATTTTATCCTAATCAACCGACTTTATCGAGAAAGATTACTTTTTTTAGGCCAAGAGGTTGATAGCGAGATTTCGAATCAACTTATTGGTCTTATGGTATATCTCAGTATAGAGAATGATAACAAGGATCTCTATTTGTTTATAAACTCTCCTGGCGGATGGGTAATCCCCGGAGTAGCTATTTATGATACTATGCAATTTGTGCAACCCGATGTGCATACAATATGCATGGGATTAGCCGCTTCAATGGGATCTTTTATCCTGGTCGGCGGAGAGATTACCAAACGTCTAGCATTCCCTCACGCTTGGCGCCAATGAGTTTTTTAAGAACAAAAAAAAAAGACTATGCCTTCGCCATATGAAATAGGAATATTAAGTAATAATAGCATGGCACTTCGAATTCGATATGAGAAATTTTTTTTTCAAAACATTAGATTATATATCGAAAGAGTAGTATGAAATTAGTATAAAATAAAGGGTATTCTCGATTTTACCTTATTTATCGGTGACCATTACCATTTCAGCGTCACAAACTTTTTTGTTTTCACAACAGAAAACTTTTAACAATATTTATGTTATTGTTAGGAAAGAGTACGAAAAAAAAAAAAAAGAAACTTTGGGATTGCTGAATCAAAGACGAGATAAATATATAAAAAGCAACGGAGCCATCATAGTATTTTTTAACTGCTCCGAAAGGAAGGATGGTAATTGGATCATTTGCCGATCTGAATCGGATAAACCCTCTATCTATATTTTTTCTCTTTCTTAGATGGAAATGGAAGATAAAGTGAATTCCATTGTATAGCCGTATGCAATGCGCAAAAGATGCCTGTACGGTTGCTCAATTCTATCTTTCTTTTTTTATTATTCTTTATCTCTTCTCCTCACCTCATCATGCGAGATAGAGGAACCATTTGTTATATTATCAGGGTAATGATACATCAACCTGCGAGTTCTTTTTATGAGGCACAAACGGGAGAATTTATCCTGGAAGCAGAAGAACTGCTGAAACTGCGCGAAACCATCACAAGAGTTTATGTACAAAGAACGGGCAAACCCCTATGGGTTGTATCCGAAGATATGGAAAGGGATGTTTTTATGTCAGCAACAGAAGCCCAAGCTCATGGAATTGTTGATCTTGTAGCGATTGAATAAAAAAAAAATAGCAGTAAGTTTAAGCAAATCGCCACTTTGAGATTTTCTCTTCTTACTTATTACCGGGTTTAATAATATTCTATTCATCTAGTAAATAGAGAAGTAATTCATAATCATCCGGTTAGGATCGATCTAAACCAGCCCATTTATTATGTATACGATTCAACATGCCAACTATTAAACAACTTATTAGAAACACAAGACAGCCAATCAGAAATGTCACGAAATCCCCCGCTCTTGGGGGATGTCCTCAGCGTCGAGGAACATGTACTAGGGTGTATGTGCGACTCGTTCAGATCACCATTGGTAGAAAAAAAAGGGAAAGAAATCTTCCAGTATCAATGATCAGTACTAGTGAATAGTATAAAATGGAAGGAAGAAGGTCGTTCACTATCTATATATCGAAAACTAAAAAAAAAGATCTATTCAATTCTTCTATTGTATATGAAATTTATGGTTTCCGATGAGAAAAAATTCCTCATTGGTAACAAATAGTTATTCATTAAGCGGGGAAATCCTATTTTCAAAGCCGAAATCTTATGCCTATACTCTTGCAAAAACGGACTAAGAGGGTCAACTACCCCATCCAATTTTCATAATTAAATACCGTTACTGTATAGGTAGATCTCGTTGTGAAAGACCTATTACTAGATAATTCATAGGTAGAGCCGAAGAATGTAAACTGTACAACTTGCTAATAGCATTGATTAAATGAAGTAAGGGACTCCGGTATATATAGAGGACCTCACCGTTTAAGACATAACCATAGAAACGATGGAATCCACTATTTCGTTATTCATTTCTATTTATTACTTTTTTCTGTTTTTTGATACCTAGTATCAATACTCGTTTCGAGGTGAAATGACTATAAAAAAAGAAAAGACAAATCGTGGTCGGGAAGGTTATAGTAGCAAAAGCCATTGGAATTTTTATTTTATACATTGGAAGAATCCGTTTTGTTATTAATAAACTAGGAAAAGGGAAAAGAATAACTGAAAGAAAGGAAATCAATTAGTTATTCATGAAAGTTTCATTTATTCAATGACTAGAATTAGACGAGGATATATAGCTCGGAGACGTAGAACAAAAATTCGTTTATTTGCATCAAGCTTTCGGGGGGCTCGTTCAAGACTTACTCGAACAATTATTCAACAGAAAATAAGATCTTTGGTTTCGTCTCATCGAGATAGAGATAGGAAAAAGATAGATTTTCGTCGTTTGTGGATCACTCGGATAAATGCAGTAATTCGTGGGAATAGAGTATCCTATAGTTATAGTAGATTAATACACAATCTGTACAAGAGACAGTTGCTTCTTAATCGTAAAATACTTGCACAAATAGCTATATTAAATAGGAATTGTCTTTATATGATTTCTAATGAGATCAGATCATAAAATAAAAAAGGAAATTGTAAGGAATTTGTCAGAATATTTTAAATGGAGTTCTCTGGAGAATGAACTCCGGGAAGGTAGAGTAGAAATTAGTATGATAAAGAGAATATGATAAAGTCGTTCAAAATTAAATGAGCGAATATGTCCAATATCCAATAAAAAAAGATTTCTTCTTCTTCCCCAATTTTTTTCTTACGATTTTTCGAACAAAATATCAATCTGTGTTTGAGTTCGGATTTTTATTTGGGTTCAATTGAGGAGTAAAGTAAGTCTACTTTTTTTTTATTTATTTATGGTTCTAAGACCAGTAGCTCCGGTGGTCGACTCGCTTCTTTCAAATTGTTTCTCATTATTAAGAAAAGGTAACAAAGATAAAATACGAGCTTGTTTTATAGCAATAGTAATTAATCGTTGTTGTTTTAAGGTTAATCTATTTACCCGTCTAGATAATATTTTTCCTTGTTCACTAATAAATCGACTAATTAAACTCATGTTTCTATAATCAATTCGATCCCCCGATTGGATCGGGGGCAAACGCCTACGAAAAGATCGCTTGGATTTAAGAAAGAGTCGCTTGGATTTTTCCATGGTTTGTTTATTCCTTATCCTCAAAATCCTATTTCAATTTGATCCAAAAAGATTTCAAATTCAAAATATAGGATTTGATTTGGCTTTTTTTTTTAGTTAGTTATATTATGTTAACTAAAATGAAAATATATAGAATAATATGGTATATAAAATATATAGAATAATATGGTATATATAGAATATGTCCTTTTCGTGTTACTTGTAAGAGTGACACACAGGCACTTGATTCGAGTTATTTCTTTATCTCCCCGTGAATCGTATGTTTGTAACAATAGGAACAGAATTTTCTCAATTCCAATCGACTAGGCGTATTGTGTCGATTCTTTTGAGTAATATATCTGGAAACACCCCTTGATTCCTTATTAAGACCGTTTCTAACTCTAACACAGTTGGTACATTCTAAAATAACCGTTACTCGGACATCTTTACCCTTGGCCATGAACCTCCTTTGCGTTTTTGATTCAACCAATTCTTCTACTTTCTGCGAAAAAAGAAATAAAAAAATAAGAAGTAAAACAACAAACTAATATTTAGGTATATTTTGAATCGAATTCGATTCAATGTACAGTATTTTATTAAAAGATCTTGTATGATCTTCTTGCCCTAGACACATTTCTGTTCTCACAATATTATTTCTAAATGGAATTGGAGAAAACCCGAATTTCGCCGAGGTTGAATCTACTTTTTTATTTCTCTTTCCTCCTTTCTTGATTCTACTTCTACTTAATATATTGTATCCAATTCGATTTTTTCTAAAAAAAAAAGAGGGGGAGGGATTAGTCACAAATCTTTTGATTCTATCTCTAATCTTCTTCACCCCTTACCCATGTCAATAACTAGAAGGAAAAAAAAGGGAATGTCAACGCATCCGGAAATAAACGATTGATCTCTATCAAAAGACCTGCTAAAGCCCCAAACCATAGAGTACTTAGTACCGGTGCCACGGAAAGATATGTTTTTAGATCTCGCATTTTAAATCCTCCTTCTTTATTCTTTTTATTTATTGTATTATTTATTGTAATACCTAATGTTAATACATATATGATCCGATATAATATATATGTAAGTAGTTAAGGACCGCTTGTATTTGTACATGGAATTCCTAAAAAGACGTCCCTTCCGACTGAGCATTCCCAAAAAATATTCCCTTTTTTAGTTATTTTTTACGATGGGTTTCATATTCATGTGTATATAAGCCTTCTACTATTATTATATGTTACATGAGAATAAAAAAAAGAAATGGCAAGATAACTTGGCAATGGAGAAAATAAGGATTTTGAAAACAAGACAGGGATTCTATAAAATGACACTGTAGACCAATTGAAAGGGATGTAGCGCAGCTTGGTAGCGCGTTTGTTTTGGGTACAAAATGTCACGGGTTCAAATCCTGTCATCCCTACCTATTACTTCTCGTCTGAGCAGTAACGAGGGATTTATTGAAATCGATTAAAATCAGGCATACATAATCTTTTTTTATTATATCATATTCTATATGATAGTCTTATGCATACAAGATGTATTCGGGTTATAAAAAAAATCCTCTTCTTTTTTTTTTAGTTTTAGCTAGTGTGATAATGATAAGAAGATAAGAAAGCGCTCTTAGTTCAGTTCGGTAGAACGTGGGTCTCCAAAACCCGATGTCGTAGGTTCAAATCCTACAGAGCGTGATTCCATTCTTGGTTAGGTTAGTCCCAAAATTACAATTAAATAATTGACCAGTAATCTTAATTTGACCTCCTTTGGATTAAAGAAAAGAGGAGGTCAATTAAAAAAAAAGATGTTAATTAATTTAATCAAAGATCCAACTGATCACCACGTCTGTATTGTAAATATGCAGTTACAAATAATCCAGCTAAAGTAATAGGAATTAGACCTAAGACAATTCCAAATAGAAAAACTTCAATCATTTCAATTTTTTTGAAAGGGAAAAAGGAGAGGTAATATCTATCCCTACATATTAATCCGCATTGCCCATGAATCTCAATGACCACTAATTGGAAATTGACTCTCTAAGGAACTATAGAGTCTATCAATACCACAGAAAGATTTATTTTTATGCGTTGTGTTCATTCAATTAATTTCAAATAAGTCGTATCTTGGTCAGACCAATAAAGAGAGCTGAGGTTATAGTTAAAGCTGCTAGTAGAAAACCGAAATAACTAGTTATAGTAAGCATGAAGATGAAAGAGCTAAATGAAATGTGTTCTTTTTCTACATATGTTTAGAAAGCACTTCCCTAAGTTTCAATATACGAAGATAAGCAAAAATACCAATTCAAATGAAAGAATAAGTTCAATTGATAGTTGTTAATTCATCAATCATTATAGACGGGATTAACAAAAACATAGAGTAAGGGAGGTAGAAAAAGAGATCAATTAATCATTTGTAATGTCTACCTATCCCTTAATTTCGAATCAAGTGATTCATTAGATAATTCTTGAGTAGACTAATATTAAAATAAAAAAATAGTAAGAAATTCGAATCCATATAGAAGCAAATTTGAAAATCATTTCTCTTTTCTTTTGATCTTTTTTTTAATCGTATCGAATCGATTTTTCGATTTTAGAATAAAGAGTTACCTTATAACAATAACACCTTTTTTTCTTGTCATTTGAGATATTATGTGAATGAATCTACTCCTGAATTTAATGAGTAAAAATGAAAATAAATAAAGTAAAAATAACAAAAGTATCGTACAACTGATCAAATCACTCACGAAAATCAAATCTTTATTTTTGTCCAACTCGATTCTAAGACTAGTAATTCCTATCATTTTTTCTTTCTTTTCTAGGTTCTACATTTTTTTTCCATATTTATTCGAAATAGAAATTGTCTTTTCATATCATAAATTCCCATCCTCGCAGCTAGTTCCAGAAAGAACCTTTTGATCTAATACAAGAAAACAATGTGTGCATCACGAATACTGATTATTTCAATTCTATTTTTTTTGTTGTTCTCTTTTTTTTTTCAATACTATCTACCCCTTTTACTTGTTACTCTACGAGGAAACAATTCCTCTTAAAATGTAAAATGAAAAAAAAAGATTCCAACAAAAAACTTTTCTACAGTTTACGCTTATATCTTTGAAAAGGAGATTTTTCAATTTCGCATCGAATTGAATTGTGGAAAAAATGGAGAGAAAGAAACCTTATAGAAATTGGAGAAATTCGATATTGAATAATACATGCATGATTCTACATCGACAAGCAACAAGAAAAGAATAAAGAAATTATCGAGTACTTCATTTTCATACTGATTAAAATTGCGTTGCTGTGTCAGAATAAGGATAGCTATACTGATTCGGTATACTCGAAAAACACCCTTGGTACAATATTGACGATCTAACAAGGATGGAACTTCAGTGAATTTCCATTTACTGATATCATCTTTTATGGAATCGATCCCCCCTTTAACTGTACAAGAATATGTGGAGCTCAGCATGTCTGGAAGCACAGGAGAACGTTCTTTTGCTGATATTATTACCAGTATTCGATACTGGGTTATTCATAGTATTACTATACCTTCCCTATTCATTGCGGGTTGGTTATTCGTCAGCACGGGTTTAGCTTATGATGTGTTTGGAAGCCCTCGTCCAAACGAATATTTTACAGAGAGCCGACAAGGAATTCCATTAATAACTGGCCGTTTTGACCCTTTGGAACAACTCGATGAATTTAGTAGATCTTTTTAGGAGGACCCAATGACCATAGATCGAACCTATCCAATTTTTACAGTGCGATGGTTAGCTGTTCATGGACTAGCTGTACCTACCGTTTCTTTTTTAGGGTCAATATCAGCAATGCAGTTCATCCAACGATAAACCTAATAAAAATTATAGAGCTACGACACAATCAAATCCGAACGAACAAAATGTTGAATTGAATCGTACCAGTCTCTACTGGGGGTTATTACTCATTTTTGTACTTGCTGTTTTATTTTCCAATTATTTCTTCAATTAAGAGAAGAAAAAAGAATAGTATAATACTAAATCATAATAAGAATTATCTTAACCCATTCGGAAGGATCACATCTCATAATTATCTATGGCTGTTTATGTCTTTAGCATGACAACTTTGATGAAAGAAATGGTGGAGGGAAGCGGGATAAATGGCCGATACTACTGGAAGGATTCCTCTTTGGATAATAGGTACTGTAACTGGTATTCTTGTGATTGGTTTAATAGGTATTTTCTTTTATGGTTCATACTCCGGGTTAGGTTCATCTCTGTAATAATCTAATAATAAGATGAACTAAGTTGGAGACATGAAAGCTTAAGAAGGCAAGGGGATCCTTCTTAAGCTTTCATAATAGTTTATTAGTCTAAATAAAAAAGAAATAACTTTTCCCGATTTTGAAAAAAAAACTTCATTTCATTTTTTTTCTGATAATGTTTTTGAAAATTTCATTAATTGATTTAGAACATCTCTTATTCGCTGATAGTATCTTATCTATCTTTCAAAGTTCGAAGAAAGAAGGAATCGCTCGATTTTATTTTCCTGAATGACACAATTACAATATATATTTCTATCAATCAGATATTATCCAAAGCAAATCCTTTTCGAATAGATCCTTACTCTACTCTATTTAGTATCTCATCAAAGTTGAATTTTTTTCTAAGTTCATTAGAATAAGTTCTATTTTATCAAAAGATTTCCCTCCATTTTTTGTTTGTTCACTACTTTATATATGTATACGTAATAAATATAAAGTAGGGATTCTGATAAACCTGGAAAAAATAGAAACGAAAGATAGTAATCTTTTACTAACGGGATCAAAAACCGGTTTTCTTTGACACAAGAAAGGAATTTTCTTGTGTCAAAGAAAAGACTAAGAAGAAGAAGGCGAATAATCCTTTGTTTTCTATTCTCCACTTACTTATTTTATGTTTAGTATCCAGTGAAATTTTCGATTTGATTTATTCTATTAGAATAGAAAACGATTGATCCATTCTATGACATTTCAATCTCACAAGAGTGACCTAGTGACACCGCTCGAATTTGGCTTAAAAAAAAGAAGGGATAAAGTAAAATAATCTTTTTCACAATATACATACTATGACTAGTAATGCGGTACAAATAATTCCAGATATCGACATCTGGAATAGAAACAAGCAAAAAGCTTTTCATAATTTTTAATCATACATAATATAATTGAATTGTCAAAACAAAAATTTGATTCTTTTTACGAATTTGATATTGGAAATCCGCGAATCTAGAAATTCATTTCGGACAATTGAACCTTCTCAAACTGTTTCTTCTTAAGAACCAAAAATATTTGTGCCAAAATAACAGATGCCAAGAAGAACAAAAGGCCTTGGACACGGAATGGATCTTGAAGTACTATTTCCGCATCTCCTTGACCAAATCCACCCACATTAGGATTACTCGTTAATGGCTGATCAAGTTTGATAGATTCGCCTTCGGAAACAAGAAGTTCTGGCCCTGGTGGAATAATATCAACCACTTGACGTTCATCTGACGCATCCGATATGGTTATTTCGTAACCCCCTTTTTCTTTTCGTATGATTTTACTTACTACACCAGCCGCTGTAGCATTATAAACTGTATTGTTACTCTTGATCCCATCGGGATAAATCTGACCCCTTCCTCTGTTCCCGCCTACATATATGGGATATTTTAAGAAGTGAACATCTTTATTAGTAGCGGGGTCCGGGGAAAGAATAGGAAAGGTGACTTCACTATATTTCTGACCAGAAACAGGACCTATCACAAGAATATTTTTTTTATTGGGGCGATAGCTCTGAAAAGACAGATTGCCTATCTTTTCTTTCATCTCGGGCGAAATACGATCGGGAGGCGCTAATTCAAATCCCTCAGGTAAAATAAGAACAGCCCCCACATTCAAACCTCCCCTTTTACCATTAGCAAGAACTTGTTTAACTTGCATATCATAAGGAATTCGAACAACTGCTTCAAATACAGTATCAGGAAGTACCGCTTGGGGAACCTCAATATCCACGGGCTTATTAGCTAAATGGCAATTGGCACATACAATACGTCCGGTCGCTTCTCGTGGATTTTCATAACCCTGCTGTGCAAAAATGGGATATGCATTTGAAATGGATGTCCGAGCTATGATATATATCATCAGCGATACGGAAATAGATCGAATAATCTCTTTCTTTATCCAAGAAAAGGTGTTTTTAGTTTGCATGGTCCAATCATTGATCCCGAAAATTTCTACAATAAAATTAGGTAGGTCGCTTGTAGAGTTCCCTATCCACAATTCTGCTATTTACTTTATTGAAATCATTTTACTGGAATATAAGGAGTAGGAGAAATCCCTGTAGGGTAGAAAGAGTAAGTACGTCTTAAAATGGAAATGCTTTGCTTATGTACCTTATGTTACAAAGTAACAAATATTCTAGTTAGATCAGTCATTCATTGAATGATAAATCACTACAAGTGATGGAGATATACGATTTAAATAACGGAAGATCCAATATTTAAAAATTGTATCCAGAATGACTGGAAAAGTAGAAACAAGACCCGATATAATTTGATCGTTGTGAGCAAATCCAAAATCTTTGTAGACATAGCCAATCATTAGTTCCCAACCATGGGGCGAATGGAATCCGATACATAAATCAGTTAATAAAAGAATAGAAAAAGCTTTTATTGTGTCACTTAAGTTATATAGGAATTCTTGAACCCAAGAGTTAAGAATAGCAAGTTCTTCATTACCCAGAATAGAATAACCACTTAAAATAACGAAAGAGGTTATATTTGTCGATAAGTGCAAAATCATATGGATATGATCCTCATTGTGCATCTTGATCAATTGGATCGTTTCTTTGTGGATTCCTATACGAAGTGTTTGTAGATGTGTTTCCGGGTATTCTTTTATCATTTCGTCCAAGAGTAAGAGTTCTTCCAATTCTATGAATTTTTCTAGAATACTCTTTTCTTGAATATCAGTCAAAAAAGTTTCGGATTGCCTAGTATTCCACCAATTAGTAATCCAAAATTCAAGACTTTTATTAAATGAGAGAGAGATCCACCAGGGCAAAAATACTATAGATGTAAGATATAGAAGAGGAAGAAATGCTTTCTTTTTTACCATTTTTTCATCTTTGAATTGTTAATGAACCCACCTCATTTGTTGAATCTATGTGATCGACTATTTCTATTAACCCTAAGTTCTATTACAGGGCATCGGACCTATTAATCTATTCCCTGTTTTTTTATTTGTGATTCAGTAGTTAGTCCTTGAATTTCGAAAGAATACAGAAATAGAATAAGAGCCCGTTTCAAATGAAGAAATAAGAAAAAATCTTGTTTCCAGATACCTCAATTGAATTGATCAAATTCGAAGCCCTTTTCGATAAATGCTTGAAAGAACCAATTCAAGCAAGTAATGAATATTATTCGGATTTTAAGCCAAAAGAACTCCCTTTGTCTTTTCTATCAAAAAAGAAAATCTTTCGAAAAAAAAAAAATGGCCGGCTACCCCACAGTTCTAGTCCAGGAAAAATGGAGAGAGATTTATTAAGAATATTGTGATCTACCGATCATAAATTCAAAACCTAATGTATTCAAAACCTAATGTAATGATCAAAAATGAGTGGCAAAACAAGACAGAAAAGTTATCCTTATAAGAGATCCAAGCAATCTTTTGCCTTTGATCATTAAGAAAAACATTTGATCATTAAGAAAAACAAAAGAAAAGATAAAAAAAAAAAGAAAAGTCGATTGACAAAAGAAAGGAGAGAGAATTTCCAAGATATGATCTATTTGTATCTAACCTATCAATTCATATTGAAAATAAAAAGAGAAATCCTTTATTCCGAAATGTTTTGATATACGAGATGAATCTATTATTTTATTTCGATTTGTTACTTTTACTTGTTTTTTACTAAATTGAGTTGAGTGGATTTCCATACGCATAAATTCTTTTTTATGCATACAAAAAAAATTTCGTTTTATGGATGTTCCATATACGCATACTTTGGCTCGAATGAACGTTCTGAAAAAATTTTATTAAGCTATGCTATGCTGAAGAAAGAACAGAGAATTCTTGAATTTTTTCCCTGCCGCTGGGAAAGAATTTCTTCTTCAGTTCAAGTTCATTTCAAAATACTTCAATCGGTACGCGCAAGAAATAGGCCAATTCGGCGGCTTTTTGCTCAATTTCACGCGGAGTCAAATTCTCATCAGTACGCGTCAAGGGAACGGCCCCCTGTCCTTTGATTTCCATATAAAGGACACGACGAGCATAAATACCCTCTTTAACTTCGATTCGGATGGACTGAATATCTTTCATACGAAATCGTAGAAAGATGCGACGATTTTTTCCAGGAAATCCCCAACGAAAAATACACACTATTCCTTCTTTTCTATCGAATCGATCATAGCCACTACCTACATTCCACGAGATTGTGCACCACAAATAGGAACTAATAAAGAGACCTGCGATACCGTAGAAAGACATCACGATCCCTTGTGGAAAAAAAAGAATTTGTTGAGACGGAACTAAAGATATCAAATTCTTACCGAGATAACTGGAAGATCCAACTAATACGAATCCTAGTGAACCTAAAAAAAGGATAAAGGCCCAGCAGAAATTACTTATTTTTCGAGACCCCACTATAAGTTCTATCCATATATGTTCTGATCGACAACTCATACTAGATCCAGTTGCATTTTATTGGAATTGAGAAAATAGTCCAAATGAATTTGACTTTCGTTTTTTTTTGTTTCCGAAGTAACTCTCATCAACTAGTGTCATTCGAATGTAAGCCTTTAGGAGTAATTCATCTAATTGGTTAGATCAAATTGGTTAGATCCAATTGGTTAGGTCTAAAATAAGAATATCCCTTTTATATGATCTCCTATAGATATCCACATATAGATACATTGACTTTCCATTTCCTACATCCACCTCGATTCCGATCTATTTGAAAATTGCTATAATTTATTTAACCATATATTTACGCATACATAAAAGCTATGTTCGGAGGAAACTGCCATATTCTACTAAATAGATATCTGTGTTATCTATATCTAAGTCTTGAAAAAAAATAGATAAGATTTGCACCTATCGAATCTAAAAAATCTTGTTTTTTTGAACATGAAGAGATAAAGAAGCCATTGCAATTGCCGGAAATACTAGGCCCACTAAAGGCACAAAGAAAGAGGGTAAGTTGTTAAAAATTATCATAGAATGGGTACCTCGATTTAATATTTGTACCTGTTATTGTTAGAAAGATATCTTAGAATAATTATAATTCGTATATAATTATATTGAGTATATCGAAGTGACTATATATATTAAATAATAAGTGTAAGGAATGGATAATTAAATAAATGAGACTTATTCTTCTTTATCTTTCTACATGAAATAAATATAGAAATATACGTATGATAATCTATTCTATTCTTGTCTTCAAATTCGAATTCAATTCGAATTTTTATTTTATTTAATAAATAAAAAAGAAAGAGTTTCTTACAAATTCACGAAGGATTCGTTAGAATTCAATCCAACAACAGGATTCTTAGTAAAAATAGAGATTCTCGGAAGATATAGTAGAAAGAAAAGATACTCTATATCTATCTTTTCTATATTTGAATTATATATACTATACATACAAAGCAAGAAGGAAAGATGACCTTCGGTTTATTTTATTTGCCTTGCCCAATTTGAATTTTGAAGAAGGAACCATTTTTTTTATCTTGTTGCTAGAGGTTTCCTAATTAATAATCAGGAATATCGGTAGAAAAAAAAAGAATTATCCGCACGATTCTTTCTACAATTTACAATTAAATATTATGATTATGTCACCAAAGAAAAAAGAAAGTCTTCTTTAGAATTTTTACTTTGATTCCGATAAACTACCTAATTGTTCGCTACAAATACAAAAATGTAACTAAATAAAATAAAAATAATTTGACTTAAGGCTCCACTTAACTTAATAAGTTAATTTTAATTCAAAGGAAAAAAAGCGTGAAGCTTAAATAACTCACTCAGAACACCCTTTAAAGGATTACGTGGTACGATTGGATCGAATAAGCCCTTATGGAATAAAT
>CM024584.1:45000-47500 GCA_014182395.1 Eucalyptus sp. ANBG9806169 | reverse complement strand
CCCGTATAACCATCGAAGACTGTTGAAGTGACGAATTCCTGGAATTTAAGGGGCGTGGGGGACAAAGAAATTGTTGAAGTTACCATTTTTTTATCTAGTATCAACCCATTTGATGGTAAAAAAGATCTTTTGCAGGAAGGTTGGCTAGAGATTTCTTGTAAAAACACTAGCCCCGCTCAGTCAATAATGAGAATATTTCAATCTTTTTTGATCCCATGTATTATTCTCATTATGCACATAAGGGAGGAGCCGTATGAGGTGAAAATCTCACGTACGGTTCTGGAACGGAGATTCTTTGAATCGAACAACGACCGTAACGGATGTCGGCTCAATCCGAAGGAAATTATGCGGAAGCTTTACAGAATTATTATGAAGCTATGCGACTAGAAATTGATCCCTATGATCGAAGCTATATACTCTATAACATAGGCCTTATCCACACAAGTAACGGAGAACATACGAAAGCTTTGGAATATTATTTTCGGGCACTAGAACGAAACCCGTTTTTACCACAAGCTTTTAATAATATGGCTGTGATCTGTCATTACGTGCGACTATCTCCACTATAGAAAGAAAAAAGGAAAGAGAAAAGAGCGAATCCGCTAGTAAATACTAGAAAAAATTACTAGAAAAAATAGGCTTTCTACATATGCATCGTCCAAAAAACGATTTTTATCAGCTGTAGCAAAGAAAAGAAAGGAACTTCATAGAAGTCAAAATATGAAGAAATAGATATGCCTAGATACTTTATTCTATGGATAAAGGATCTAATTGATAGAGAAAGCACCGTAAAGATCAATTAGTGAGGTTTTGGGCCGATACAATAAGAACTGCTTACTTACTTATGTCATGATAGAAGATAAAAGTTAGGAATCCATTTATGTAATAAAGTCGATCCCCTAAGGTATTGAGCAGCGGTGTAGCATCAGATCCCAAAGATAGTAAGTCTTTTCTTTATTATGAAGAAAAGACTTTTTCGAAGATTCTATATCAATTTCTCTATGAAACCGAGATAGTTACCTTTGAGAAAATTCTAGCAATAGTGGAAATGCCTATGCTTTATTCTTCTGAAGGTGGGAGAAAAGATAAAACTAAAAAAAAAATGGATTCTTTTTTATTATTAATAAAAATTCAAGTTTGAAACTCATGGAATTAACCTCTTTTGCTTTTGGTTAACCTGAGAAAAAAAATGGGACACCACAAGAATTGAACGATGAGCCGTATGAGGTAGGAAACTCTCAAGTACGGTTCTAAGGGAAGGAATTGACCCACCTATTCCGACCGGGGAGAGCAGGCCATTCGACAGGGGGATTCTGAAATTGCGGAGGCTTGGTTCGATCAAGCCGCTGAGTATTGGAAACAAGCTATAGCGCTTACTCCTGGTAATTATATTGAAGCGCAGAATTGGTTGAAGATCACGAGACGTTTCGAATAAGAGCACTCTTTTTTTATTTATTATTTTCGAATTCTATTTTTTTTATATTGAATTGTTTGTTAGCTTCATCAGTCAAATAAAAAGGATCATTTATCTGGTAAAAACAATCCAAGAATTTCATTATATCCTTTCTAAGATCATTTTCTATTTCGTTTGGTATTTCGCGGGTATAAAGGATACGCAGATAAAGTAGAGAATATATATTTCTTTTTCTGCTATTAAAACGAACTTCCGAATAATTAAATTAAATATAGATACTGGAATATTTCATTAGTAATGAAATGACCAATACCTGTTCATGGAATTTAGAATAGAATATAGAATAATAATTAATATATTAATATAAATAATTAATATATACGTGTTCTCTCTAATGTAAGACATAAAGTAGCGACGTCTAGAAACTTTGAATTGAGATATTAATAAATACACTTACACTAGGTTGCACAAAAAATGTTTTTTGCATCAATTTAAAGCCCGGAAAAGGTTGTAGAAGATGAAAAAGGTCCGTTGCGCGCCTCATGGCTATGTCATAATAGATCCGAACACTTGCCCCGGATCGACTTCCAGGTCATAATTGCTCTAGTGAATAACTAAATAAAATAGATGGGAGATAGAAGAAAGAAAAAGAAACTAATTCGAAACATCTCCCATAGATTCATTAATTACTTGACTATTGGCGGGTTTCTTTGTATGTGTTGTCCGGAAAGAGGAGGACTCAATGATTATTCGTTCGCCGGAACCAGAAGTCAAAATTTTGGTAGATAGGGATCCCATAAAAACTTCTTTCGAGGAATGGGCCAAACCGGGTCATTTCTCAAGAACAATAGCTAAGGGCCCTGATACTACCACTTGGATCTGGAACCTACATGCTGATGCTCACGATTTCGATAGCCATACCAATGATTTGGAGGAGATCTCTCGAAAAGTATTTAGTGCTCATTTTGGCCAACTTTCCATTATCTTTCTTTGGCTGAGTGGCATGTATTTCCATGGTGCTCGTTTTTCCAATTATGAAGCATGGCTAAGTGACCCTACTCACATTGCACCTAGTGCCCAGGTGGT
>CM024584.1:27500-30000 GCA_014182395.1 Eucalyptus sp. ANBG9806169 | reverse complement strand
CATCCAATTGTTATTGGATACCGAGGACTTAGAGACTCTCCTGAGTCTCTATAGAAAGTATCTTCAGCCCTTTCCACAACCACTAATTCGATTTTCCGTGGGGCTATCCAATCTAATTCAGGACCCGGTAATTAAACACTACATTAGTAGTGGAAGGGAATCAATAAATCTTTATATGAGAGCCCTTCCACCACTCATCTGTCCTTGAATCCTAGAGGCAAGGATTTAGAGCACTTTAGCTTTCGAGAGCCAAACTTCCAGATGTTTCGAACCAAGCAAGCAAGTCTCAAGAGTCCTTTTACTTTGTTTGCTTCTGCTGGGGAAAAATTCAGCGAGTTATATCAGCAAAACGAAATAAGAGATTTCGAGTTTTTTCTTGATCAGGCGACACCCGGATTTGAACTGGGGAAAAAGGATTTGCAGTCCCCCGCCTTACCGCTCGGCCATGCCGCCAAAATGTATGATACCCTACAAAATAGATGAAAAAAGTCTCCCTTTGTTTGCGTCGAGTGGTGGATTCCGAAACTTCTTTTTTTATTGGACTTGCATCTTGAATCCCGTTTTCTTAAATTGAACCCCTGCCCGAAAAGAAAAAAATCCTTCGTTTTTTGGATTCGATCCATCCCTTCGGTTGTATGTATAGTATCTCAAAAACGAAATATCTAAAGATTTTCCCTCTCTTTTTTATATTGATATTGAAAAATTGAAAAACCAAATGTGGTTTTTCAGTCCCAAAAGCCAAAATTTAGGACAAATTGGAACCATTAACTATTAAATGGGACTGTAAATTCATGAACGATTCTTGGATTTGAATCCAAAATTGTCTTTTCTTAATCCTAATTCGAATTATATAAGAAAATCCAAATTGATACATAACTAATCAGTATTGATTCTTTTCCATAAAAAAAAATCCTTTCCAATTTCCATTATAACAGCAAATAGAAGTATATGTAAACCCCAGAACATAAATTGTTATACAAATATCTAATTGGATATCATATCTATATATGATGACTATAGAGAATTATTAGGAAATTGTAGTGCTTCCATTTTTCATTCAATAGATGGAATAGAAAATGGAAATTTTGATATAGCATAGCACGCGCTGTCCCGAATAGAACTTAAATAAAGGAGGAAACATAGATAGCTATCTACACATGGTTAATAAATACAAACTTTATTACTATGTTACGCCCTTCAATCGTATTCTACTAAAAAAATAAAAAAAAGGTAAAAAAAAAAGTATCTCTCTTTTATGCGAATCAGTTGTTGAACAATAGAATCCATGAAAAAGTTAAGTGCTAAAAAAATATCAACTCTATATTTTTGATGATTATAATGTCTTTATATCATCGAACAGATGAAATCCGAATCCATTTCTTTTTCTGGTACCCAATCGGATTAGAGTATGTAATATCATAATAATGGTAGAAATGGAAATGGTAGAAATGGAATCACTTTTTTTTTGATATTCTATCCAAAACTCCATAAGCCTAAGTGGCATTTATTAATTCCTTTCGATTTTCTATCTGTTCCAAATTCCAATTTGAATATAAAATTGTCTTTATTCCTCCGTTCATATGCATTTCATACATTCCATATACGGGGTGAGTCAAATTTCATGTGATTCAGTAAACAAAATAGAAATTCCATCATTGCTAAATCAATCCATATGATTTGATGAAGAATGGGTCAATAATGGAATTTTTTGAGAAAAGGGAAATTCAAAATGCTCGGGGATGGAAATGAGGGAATGTCTACAATACCTGGGTTTAATCAGATACAATTTGAAGGATTTTGTAGATTCATTGATCAGGGCTTAACAGAAGAACTTTATAAGTTTCCAAAAATTGAGGATACAGATCAAGAAATTGAATTTCAATTATTTGTGGAAACATATCAATTGGTAGAACCTTTGATAAAAGAAAGAGATGCTGTATATGAATCACTCACATATTCTTCTGAATTATATGTATCCGCGGGATTAATTTGGAAAACCAGTAGGGATATGCAAGAACAAACTCTTTTTATTGGAAACATTCCTTTAATGAATTCCCTGGGAACTTCTATAGTAAATGGAATATACAGAATTGTGATCAATCAAATATTGCAAAGTCCCGGTATCTATTACCGGTCAGAATTGGACCATAACGGAATTTCGGTCTATACCGGGACCATAATATCAGATTGGGGAGGAAGATTAGAATTAGAGATTGATCGAAAAGCAAGGATATGGGCTCGTGTGAGTAGGAAACAGAAAATATCTATTCTAGTTCTATCATCAGCTATGGGTTCGAATCTAAGAGAAATTCTAGAGAATGTTTGCTATCCTGAGATTTTCTTGTCTTTCCTGAATGATAAAGAGAAAAAAAAAATTGGGTCAAAAGAAAATGCCATTTTGGAGTTTTATCAACAATTTGCTTGTGTAGGCGGAGATCCGGTATTTTCTGAATCCTTATGTAAGGAATTACAAAAAAAATTCTTTCAACAAAGATGTGAA
>CM024584.1:17500-22500 GCA_014182395.1 Eucalyptus sp. ANBG9806169 | reverse complement strand
AATTTAGATAGTCCTTTGTGGCTTCGATGGCGACTAGATCAACGCATTATTGCTTCAAGAGAAGTTCCTATCGAGATTCACTATGAATCTTTGGGTACCTATCATGAAATTTATGGGCACTATCTAATAGTAAGAAGTGTAAAAAAAGAAATTATTTGTATATACATTCGAACAACCGTCGGTCATATTTCTCTTTTTCGAGAAATCGAAGAAGCTATACAAGGGTTTTGTCGAGCCTGCTCATTTGGTACCTAATCATATGGTATCTAAATTAAGTAATTCTATGACACCAGTGTGAATTCGGGTCTCTCTGGTTCAACTAGGACCCTAGTTCCTTAATTTCTAGGTGAATTAAGATCGGGAAAAGGAAGTTTTCCAATCATTGACTCAAACTCATTGTCGAATCCCACTCAGCAGAATATGGAGGTACTTATGGCAGAACGAGTCAATCTAGTCTTTCACAATAAAGTAATAGATGGAACTGCCATTAAAAGACTTATTAGCAGATTAATAGATCACTTCGGAATGGCATATACATCACACATTCTGGATCAAGTAAAGACTCTGGGTTTCCAGCAAGCCACTGCTACATCCATTTCATTAGGGATTGATGATCTTTTAACAATACCTTCGAAGGGATGGTTAGTACAAGATGCTGAACAACAAAGTTTGATTTTGGAAAAACACCATCATTATGGGAATGTACATGCAGTAGAAAAATTACGCCAATCCATTGAGGTATGGTATGGTACAAGTGAATATTTGCGACAAGAAATGAATCCTAATTTTAGGATGACAGACCCCTTTAATCCAGTCCATATAATGTCTTTTTCGGGAGCCAGAGGAAATGCATCTCAAGTACACCAATTAGTAGGTATGAGAGGATTAATGTCAGATCCTCAAGGACAAATGATTGATTTACCCATTCAAAGCAATTTACGCGAAGGACTATCTTTAACAGAATATATCATTTCTTGCTACGGAGCCCGCAAAGGAGTTGTGGATACTGCTGTACGAACATCAGATGCTGGATATCTTACGCGCAGACTTGTTGAAGTAGTACAACACATTGTTGTACGCAGAACAGATTGTGGAACCATCCGAGGGGTTTCTGTGAGTCCTCGAAATGGGATGATGCCGGAAAGAATTTTTATTCAAACATTAATTGGTCGTGTATTAGCAGACGATATCTATATGGGCCCACGATGCATTGCCATTCGAAATCAAGATATTGGAATTGGACTTGTCAATCGATTCATAACCTTTCGAACACAACCAATATCTATTCGAACCCCCTTTACTTGTAGGAGTACATCTTGGATCTGTCGATTATGTTATGGTAGGAGTCCTACTCATGGCGACCTGGTCGAATTGGGAGAAGCTGTAGGTATTATTGCGGGTCAATCTATTGGAGAACCAGGGACTCAACTAACATTAAGAACTTTTCATACCGGCGGAGTATTCACAGGTGGTACTGCCGAACATGTACGAGCCCCCTCTAATGGAAAAATCAAATTCAATGACGATTTGGTTCATCCCACACGTACGCGTCATGGGCATCCTGCCTTTCTATGTTCTATAGACTTGTATGTAACTATTGAGAGTGAAGATATTCTACATAACGTGACTATTCCACCAAAAAGTTTTCTTTTGGTTCAAAATAATCAATATGTAGAATCAGAACAAGTGATTGCTGAAATTCGCGCGGGAACATACACTTTCAATTTGAAAGAGAGGGTTCGAAAACATATTTATTCTGAATCAGAGGGAGAAATGCACTGGAGCACCGATGTGTACCATGCACCTGAATTTACATATAGTAATGTCCATCTTTTACCAAAAACAAGCCATTTATGGATATTATCAGGGGGTTCGTGCAGATCCAGTAGAGTCCCTTTTTCACTCTACAAGGATCAAGACCAAATGAATCTTCGTTCGACAGAAAGAGAACGAAGATATATTTCGAGTCTCTCAGTGAATAATGATCAAATGAGATACGAATTATGTAGTTCTGATTTTTCTGGTAAAATAAAAGAAGATAGGATTCCTGATTATTCAGAACTTAATCGAATCATATCTATTGTTCATTGTAATCTCAAATATCCTACTACTTTCCACGAGAATTCTGATTTATTGGCAAAAAGGCGAAGAAATCGATTTCTTATTCCACTACAATCGATCCAAGAACGAAAGAAAGAACTAATGCCCCATTCAGGTATCTCGATTGAACTACCGATAAATGGAATTTTACGTAGAAATAGTATTCTTGCTTATTTCGATGATCCTCGATACAGAAGAAAGAGTTCGGGAATTATTAAATATGGGACTCTAGGGGTTCATTCAGTCGTTAAAAAAGAGGATTTGATTGAGTATCGAGGAATCAAAGAATTTAAGCAAAAATGCCAAATGAAACTAGATCCATTTTTTTTCATTCCCGAAGAAGTGCATATTTTCCCTGAATCTTCTTCGATAATGGTACGGAACAATAGTCTGATTGGAGTAGATACACGAATCGCTTTAAATACAAGAAGCCGAGTGGGCGGATTAGTCCGAGTGGAGAGAAAAAAAAAAAGGATTGAACTGAAAATCTTTTCTGGAGATATCCATTTTCCTGGAGAGACAGATAAGATATCCCGACACAGTGGCATCTTGATACCCCCAGGAACAGGAACAGGAAAAACAAATTCTAAGGAATCCAAAAAATGGAAAAATTGGATCTATGTCCAACGGATCACACCTACTAAGAAAAAGTATTTTGTTTTAGTTCGACCCGTAGTGACATATGAAGTATTGGACGGTATAAATTTAGCAACACTCTTCCCCCCGGATCTGTTACAAGAAAGGGATAATATGCAACTTCGAGTTGTCAATTATATTGTTTACAGAAATGGCAAACCAATTAGGGGAATTTCTGATACAAGTATTCAATTAGTTCGGACTTGTTTAATTTTGAATTGGGACCAAGACAAAAAAAGTTCTTCTATCGAAGAGGCTCATACTTCCTTTGTTGAAGTAAGTACAAATGGTCTGATTCGAGATTTCCTAAGAATTGACTTAGTGAAATTCCCTATTTCGTATCTCAGAAAAAGGAATGATCCCTCAGGCTCAGGATTGATCTCAGATTCAGATAATGTGTCAGATCACACCAATAGCAATCCCTTTTATTCCAAGACAAAAATTCAACAATTACTTAGCCAAAATCAAGGAACTATTCGCACGTTGTTAAATAAAAATAAGGAATGTCCATCTTTGATAATTTTGTCATCATCTAATTGTTTCCGAATGGGTCCATTCAACGCTGGAAAATATCACAATGTGATAAAAGAATCAATTAAAAAAGATCCTATAATTAAAATTAGAAATTCGATTGGCCCTTTAGGAACAGTCCTTCAATTTGTGAATTTTTATTCATTTTACTATTTAATAACTCATAATCCTATTTGGGTAACTAAATATTTGCAACTTGAAAATTTAAAACAGACTTTTCAAGTAATTAACTATTATTTAATGGATGAAAATGGGAGAATTTTGAATCCCGATTCATGCAGTAACATCGTTTTGAATTCATTCAATTTGAATTGGTATTTTCTCCATCATAATTATTATCATAATAATTTTGAAGAAAGATCCACAATAATAAGTCTTGGACAGTTTATTTGTGAAAATGTATGTATATCCAAAAACGGACCCCATCTCAAATCGGGTCAAGTTTTGATTGTTCAAGTTGACTCTGTAGTAATAAGATCCGCCAACCCTTATTTGGCCACTCCAGGAGCAACTGTTCATGGTCATTATGGAGAAATCCTTTACGAAGGAGATACATTAGTTACATTTATATATGAAAAATCGAGATCCGGTGATATAACGCAGGGTCTTCCAAAAGTGGAACAAGTGTTAGAAGTGCGTTCAATTGATTCAATATCGATGAACCTAGAAAAAAGAATTGAAGGTTGGAACGAGCATATAAAAAAAATTCTTGGAATTCCTTGGGGATTCTTGATTGGTGCTGAACTAACTATAGTGCAAAGTCGTATATCTTTGGTTAATAAGATCCAAAAGGTTTATCGATCCCAGGGGGTGCAAATCCATAATAGGCACATAGAAATTATTGTACGCCAAATAACATCAAAGGTGTTGGTTTCAGAGGATGGAATGTCTAATGTTTTTTTACCTGGAGAACTAATTGGATTGTTGCGAGCGGCGCGAACGGGGCGCGCTTTAGAAGAATCGATCTGTTACCGCGCCATCCTATTGGGAATAACAAGGGCATCTTTGAATACTCAAAGTTTCATATCTGAAGCGAGTTTTCAAGAAACTGCTCGAGTTTTAGCCAAAGCTGCTCTCCGGGGCCGTATCGATTGGTTGAAAGGCCTAAAAGAGAACGTTGTTATAGGAGGGATGATACCCGTTGGTACCGGATTCAAAGGATTAGTGCATCGTTCAAGGCAACATAAGAACATTCCTTTGAAAACCAAAAAGAATAATTTTTTCGAGGGGGAAATCGGAGATATTTTGTTCCACCACAGAGAATTATTTGATTCTTCCATTTCAAAGAAGTTTCATGATACATCAGAACAATAATTTAGAGGATTTAATGATTCCTAAAAGTGGATTCATACTTTTTTTTTTTTAATTTAAATTTTAAAAACTCTTTATTTATGGTCATTTTTTGTGGTAATCGAAAAAAAGATAATAACGAATAGATGGTAGGGGTTTGGATTGTGTATCGACATCCACATGGCCAATCTCCGGTAGAAGAAAAGGTTCCATCGGAACAATTATTTAGTTCAGGGCAACCTCGTCGCTTTTTTTTTTTGAAAAAAAGCGGAAGTGGGGGGGAGAAATGACAAGAAGGTATTGGAATATCAATTTGGAAGAGATGATGGAAGCGGGAGTTCATTTTGGTCATGGTACTAGGAAATGGAATCCTAGGATGGCACCTTATATTTCTGCCAAGCGTAAAGGTATTCATATTACAAATCTTACTAAAACGGCTCGTT
>CM024584.1:5000-10000 GCA_014182395.1 Eucalyptus sp. ANBG9806169 | reverse complement strand
AGATTTAGTTACGATTAGAAATACGCTTTTCTATATTTATCCATGGATCCTTTACTAATACTCATTAAATTGGAAGTATTGATCCAATTCAAAAAAAAATTATGTTTCGCAATTAAATAATCCAATTTTCCATTTTTAATTGACCCTTGGATACAAATCACGAGAATGTATATTTTTCCTCGAATCCTTCGTTGAGAGGTAAAGGATTAAATCCTTTTAAGAAAAAAAGTTTTTCTTCGGAATATGAATCAAATCAAACCGAGGGATCCCTTAACTATAAAAGGGATTAATAAAACGAATCACACTTTTACCACTAAACTATACCCGCTACAATGGGATTATTGTATATAAATGCAACTTTTGTCGAACAAAAAAAGGTAATCGGACGTAATCAAGATAGGATCCAAAACAAAATAATGATGAAAATTATAGCATTGACGTGTTTGTTTTGGTTTTGTCAGTAAACCTAATCAGATTAGTAAAAGAGCACTCCTAATTCCAAATTAAAATAAAGAATAAAGAACAAGTTCTTTCTTTTGCTGGAGGATTTTTGACAGAACAGATAGGGCTCGATAAAACTATTTATGTTATGACATAAGAATGCATTTCACAACAATCCACAGTTCCTTATTTTTTTTTCTTTTTTTCCAGTAAAGGAAAAAAAAGAAGAAAAGAAAGAATAAAAAAAAAAAAAATGACACTTTGATTCTATAGAATGAAATTCCATATCATAGGAATGGAAAGATCCCTTCTTCTGATTGTTGTTTCAATAATCAATAATAAACATTTTTGTTTTCAAACAAATCATTTTATCTATATCTATGATTTGGAATGGAACAAAAAATGGCCCGGCTAGGTACTGACCAGGCCAGGCCGTCAAAAGAAAAAAAGCTCTTTCGGAAGAAGAGGTATTCTTGCTTTTTTATTTTTTTTTTATTCGAAATATCTCTTTAGAACCATTTCTTTATCGAAATGGGATTGCTTATAAAAGTAGTATATATTAAAGTTGTATATATTAATAGAGTAAAAAAAAAATAAAGAGAGATAAAGAAAAGAAAGGCTTTTTTTCAAGCCTTACTTTTTGTGTAATGTAAGATAGTAATTATCCTTTTTCAATTGGGAGAGATGGCTGAGTGGACTAAAGCGTCGGATTGCTAATCCGTTGTACGAGTTTTTCGTACCGAGGGTTCGAATCCCTCTCTTTCCGTTTCCGTTGATGACTTGTTATTTTATTTATTCTTTTTTTCAAAACCTTTCCTTTGTTTTTGTTTTATTTCATATAATAAATAGGGATGTACAATAGATAAAATCCTAAACATTGAAAAATCAAGCAAGTAAAAAGAAAGGCCTTTTTATTCTTCACGTCCAGGATTACGTCCTGGATCATTAGATAGGAATCCAAAGATGAAGAGAGAAACAAAAAATATCACTACTGTGTAAACAAAGAGTTTGAGAGTAAGCATTACACAATCTCCAAGATCTTTTTTTTTCAAAAAAAAAAGAGAATAGATTCTCCATTTTTATACCCCATATCCTATTTTGACACCAATAAACAAAATGGTTTCTCGAAATCAAAAATCAAAAAGAATTTTCAGAAATTCATTTGGAATAAGAGTCGAGTCTTTCATTAAAAAAAAATCTTTCCTATTTTGAAATGACTCTAAAAGGGTTTTTCAATAAATGAAAAAGAATCCGAATGAGGAAAGAGGGGAGTCAGATTTTTTGCAGCTATCTAAGAATTGTTTGAATCGAGGGTTCATGCTGTAAGACTTATCCGATCTTATCCATTGTTCCAATTTTTTTTTTCGAATAAATTATGTCTAGGACAGTATTAAAGATCTCATCGAAAACTTACAGCAGCTTGCCAAACAAAGGCTAAGAGAAAAAAGAGAAGGGGTATTACTGGCATAAAATCTACGATTGGATTCAAAAAAGCGTAGGCCTCAGGCAATTTGGCTAAGAAAAAACTACTTGAATAAAGGGTGGAATGAAGACAGATACAGATCAAACTAAAGATATTAAGCATAACAAACATTTTTTTTTTTCTTGGACTTGGAGATAATTGTATTTTGATTGAGTTATTGTTATTGATAATTGATATCCCTTAAAAATGAAAAAAAAAAAAGTAAGGGATACCAAAAAATCCTTCTTTGAACTCACCCAATCAAAAATCCTTCAATTCTCAAAAAAGAATAGAAGAAATCATACTTTTATACAATATCTTAATTGAATTATATGTAATGATCAATAAATTCAGCTTCATTGTATATCTACACGTGTCAAAACCCTAGGAACAATAGAGTCCATAGATATTTATTTTCGATTGGAATTGACGAACAACCAAAAACAATACTACTGTTTAGTAGTATTGAATAGAAATTCAAATGGGGCGTGGCCAAGTGGTAAGGCAACGGGTTTTGGTCCCGCTATTCGGAGGTTCGAATCCTTCCGTCCCAGGGAATACCTATTCTATATATAGATAGAAACAGAGTAGAGAAATATCTATTATCACAATAAAGAAAGGTTTTCTTTTTGAACTACCTTCTCTACTCTTTAAGAGTTAAATATTGGATATTATGTGATTCTTGTTTCTGATTTTTAATGATTCTATTCTTCTTTAAATCCTATTTTTTCACAAATTAAATTCAACTAAGATACATATAGATGAAACTGAATCGAGTTGTGATCTAGGAATCTAGATTCGAAGAATTGGAAATAAAGAAAAAAGGGGGTTGCAAAAGGGGTTGAATGCGCTTTTCATCGTATGTCCATCCCCTTATACTTTGAATATTCATATTGAAGTTTAAGTTAGTTACTTCGAAAAGCCTTACGTCCCATATAATAAGAATTAATTAACAATGTAAGATAGCAATTTAACTAGCTGTGCTTGTACAAATTGGATTAAGAAATAATCAAGTTACATACATATAACGTATCTATTTTCTTTGAACCTCATTTTTAGGTATTTCATTTCGTATTTGATTTGGTTCTCATATATAATTGTAAATATATGTAATAATATATACAGGGGGGTAATTCATACATCCTATATTTTATTCCCCTTGCTTTAAATAAAAATTATTGAACGAACCCCCACCAGTCAAAGAAACTACGCGTAAAATGAGGAAATGCTTAATGTATTATTGTCGTTCTATTTCAGTGATAACGTTTTTTGGTTTTTTGAAAAAGATTTTGGATCCGTTAATTTGAAATATTCTATATTGAATATTCATAATTCATTCCAATGACAATTGTTCAGTCTATCTGATAGAGGGAATTCTTTTTTTTATGATTTTCTTTTTCAGTATGAAATCAAAGAAAAAGAGCCTAAATATTCCTTTACATCAACTTTTTTTTATTCACTCCACGAAAAAAAGAAATAAATTTCTTTTTCTATCTATCTATATTTTTTTAATCACTGAGGTTTAATTCAAAGATGAATTATTTATGATGATAAATGCAATCTTTAGGAAAACTTTATTCAAATAGTGATATCCAGGTAGGTTTTTTTTTCAATTCAATAACTATTTGAATTGAATGATTTCTTATGAGTATTTGATATTCGAAGAAGTCTAAGATTGTTGAATATATCCTCTCAAGTTACTTGAAGATGCAATGTAGATTCAATACAAAGAACTTTTTTCTTCCTAATATTTAGAAATTAATAAATAAAATAAAAATATTGCATTCATCCAATAAAAAGAAAATCGAGGATTAAAGTGAATTCTTTCTAAGACTTCTTTAGAAACCAATGGAACGACCGAACAAATGACTATTCATGATTCCCTAATTGAATCAATTACATATCAGTTCCAAACTAGAGGAATGTTATGGTAAAACTTCGTTTGAAACGATGTGGTAGAAAGCAACGTGCGACTTGAAGGACATGATCAGTTGTGGATTCTTACACCCACCCTTTTTATTATATAGGAATGAAGGTGCTCTTGGCTCGACATCCTTTGTTCTGTTCCACTCGAAACCTCATTTTTTCTTGGGTTGTAGTGTAAACAGTATGTGATGTAGCTCGAGTAGAAAGTATTGATTCATTTCTCAGGGCAAGGATCTAGGGTTAGTGCCAATTAATAAGTTGGAACAACTTCGTAAGTGTAGTCTATTTTCGATTTCTAAATCGAAAGGATCCAATTCGAGCAAGTTTCAAATCCAAAAAAGGAAAATTTGTTGGAATTAGTGAAACTCTTTTGATCAAAAGTGTATCTTGCGGGAATCAACCGTTTATGATTCTTTGATAGAAATAAATCAGAAAAAGGGCCGTGTTGCTGCCATTTTGAAACGATTAAAAATCACCGAAGTAATGTCTAAACCCAATGATTCAAGGCAAAGATAAAATATTTTGGAACAAGGAAATATCTTTTTTTTAATTGTCTCGACAACTAGATCAAGAATAAGGAGTCCAAATATATTCTAAATGAGACAAAGAAAAAGGGGTTAGAGACCACTCAAAAAATCAAATACATAAGGGTTTTCTTTTGAGCTATTTCATATTTCCGAGTTACTCAACTTGAGTTTTGAGAATACAAATTCTTTTTTTTTGATAAAGAAAAAGAAGAATAAAAAAGTATTAAATAATCTTAGTCTAATTGATTTGATTTAATGCTTTTATAGATCTATTTGACATTCGAATTGTATACATAGACATATCTTCTAATTTCTCGAGCCGTACGAAGAGAAAGCTTCGTATACGTTTCTAGGGGGGGTTCTAGTTTATCTACGTCTATCCCAATGAGCCGTTTATCGAATCGTTGCAATTGATGTTCGATCCCGAAGAGAAGGAAGAGATCTTCGGAAAGTGGGTTTTTATGATCCGATAAATAATCAAACGCATTTAAATATTCCTGCTATTCTATTTTTTCTTGAAAAAGGTGCTCAACCTACAGGAACTGTTTATGATATTTTAAAGAAAGCGGGTGTTTGTTTTTAGAGAATTTCGTCTTAATTAAAGGAAAGTCAATTAATGAAATACAAAAGAAGAGGGTGTGGGT
>JABKBG010000015.1:0-36886 GCA_014182395.1 Eucalyptus sp. ANBG9806169 | reverse complement strand
GAGAAGTGTCCTGCATGTGATATCTTTAGCTGTGTCTTGAATACAACATACTAAGTTTCGTGATTTTTAAAGGTCATTTGCATGTAACCGATAGTTTTATGAAAACTGTGCAATCTGTGTGTTTTGACTTGAAAATGTTGACATGCATAGCCCATACTATTCTGTACAAATTTCTTTGAGAAGTGTCCTGCATGTGATATCTTTAGCTGTGTCTTGACTACAACGTACTTAAGTTTCATGATTTTTAAAGGTCATTTGCATGTAAACCGATAGTTTTATGAAAACTGTGCAATCTGTGTGTGTTTCGACTTGAAAATGTCGACATGCATAGCCCATACTATTCTGTACAAATTTCTTTTGGAGAAGTGTCTTGCATGTGATATCTTTATCTATGTCTTGACTACAACATACTTAAGTTTCGTGATTTTTGAAGGTCATTTGCATATTAAATCGATAGTGTTATGAAAACTGTCCAATCTGTGTGTTTCGGACTTGAAAATGTCGACATGCATAGCCCATACTATTCTGTACAAATTTAAGTTTCTTTTTTTGAAGGTCAGAAGTGTTCTGCATGTGATATCTTTATCTGTGTCTTGACAACAACATACTTAAATTTCGTGATTTTTGAAGGTCATTTGCATATTAAATCGATAGTGTTATGAAAACTGTCCAATCTGTGTGTTTCGGACTTGAAAATGTCGACATGCATAGCCCATACTATTCTGTACAAATTTCTTTTGGAGAAGTGTTCTGCATGTGATATCTTTACCTGTGTCTTGACAACAACATAGTTAAATTTCGTGATTTTTGAAGGTCATTTGCATATTAAATCGACTGTGTTATGAAAACTGTGCAATCTGTTAGTTTCGGAGTTGAAAATGTCGACATGCATAGCCCATACTATTCTGTACAAATTTCTTTTGGAGAAGTGTCCTGCATGTGATATCTTTATCTATGTCTTGACTACAACATACTTAAGTTTCGTGATTTTTGAAGGTCATTTGCATGTTAAATCGATAGTGTTATGAAAACTGTCCAATCTGTGTGTTTCGGACTTGAAAATGTCGACATGCATAGCCCATACTATTCTGTACAAATTTCTTTTGGAGAAGTGTCTTGCATGTGATATCTTTATCTATGTCTTGACAACAACATACTTAAGTTTCGTGATTTTGAAGGTCATTTGCATATTAAATCGATAGTGTTGTGAAAACTGTCAAATCTGTGTGTTTCGGACTTGAAAATGTCGACATGCATAGCCCATACTATTCTGTACAAATTTCTTTTGGAGAAGTGTTCTACATGTGATATCTTTATCTGTGTCTTGACAACAACATACTTAAATTTCGTGATTTTTGAAGGTCATTTGCATATTAAATCGATAGTGTTATGAAAAACTGTCCAATCTGTGTGTTTCGGACATGAAAATGTCGACATGCATAGCCCATACTATTCTGTACAAATTTCTTTTGAGAAGTGTTCTGCATGTGATATCTTTTATCTGTGTCTTGACAACAACATAGTTAAATTTCGTGATTTTTGAAGGTCATTTGCATATTAAATCGACTGTGTTATGAAAACTGTGCAATCTGTTAGTTTCGAGTTGAAAATGTCGACATGCATAGCCCATACTATTCTGTACAAATTTCTTTTTGAGAAGTGTCCTGCATGTGATATCTTTATCTATGTCTTGACTACAACATACTTAAGTTTCGTGATTTTTGAAGGTCATTTGCATGTTAAATCGATAGTGTTATGAAAACTGTCCAATCTGTGTGTTTCGACTTGAAAATGTCGACATGCATAGCCCATACTATTCTGTACAAATTTCTTTTGGAGAAGTGTCTTGCATGTGATATCTTTATCTATGTCTTGACTACAAGATACTTAAGTTTCGTGATTTTTGAAGGTCATTTGCATATTAAATCGATAGTGTTATGAAAACTGTCCAATCTGTGTGTTTCGGACTTGAAAATGTCGAAATGCATAGCCCATACTATTCTGTACAAATTTCTTTTGGAGAAGTGTTCTGCATGTGATATCTTTATCTGTGTCTTGACAACAACATACTTAAATTTCGTGATTTTTGAAGGTCATTTGCATATTAAATTGATAGTGTTATGAAAACTGTCCAATCTGTGTGTTTCGGACTTGAAAATGTCGACATGCATAGCCCATACTATTCTGTACAAATTTCTTTTGGAGAAGTGTCCTGCATGTGATATCTTTATCTGTGTCTTGACAACAACATACTTAAATTTCGTGATTTTTGAAGGTCATTTGCATGTTAAATCGATAGTGTTATGAAAACTGTCCAATCTGTGTGTTTCGGACTTGAAAATGTCGACATGCATAGCCCATACTATTCTGTACAAATTTCTTTTGGAGAAGTGTTCTGCATGTGATATCTTTATCTGTGTCTTGACAACAACATAGTTAAATTTCGTGATTTTTGAAGGTCATTTGCATATTAAATCGACTGTGTTATGAAAACTGTGCAATCTGTTAGTTTCGGAGTTGAAAATTTCGACATGCATAGCCCATACTATTCTGTACAAATTTCTTTTGAGAAGTGTCTTGCATGTGATATCTTTATCTATGTCTTGACAACAACATACTTAAGTTTCGTGATTTTTGAAGGTCATTTGCATATTAAATCGATAGTGTTATGAAAACTGTCCAATCTGTGTGTTTCGGACTTGAAAATGTCGACATGCATAGCCCATACTATTCTGTACAAATTTCTTTTGGAGAAGTGTTCTGCATGTAATATCTTTACCTGTGTCTTGACTACACAATACTTATATTTCGTGATTTTTGAAGGTCATTTGCATATTAAATCGACTGTGTTATGAAAACTGTGAAATCTGTGTGTTTCGGACTTGAAAATGTTGACATGCATAGCCCATACTATTCTGTACAAATTTCTTTTGGAGAAGTGTCCTGCATGTGATATCTTTAGCTGTGTCTTGACTACAACATACTTAAGTTTCAGTGATTTTTAAAGGTCATTTGCATGTAAATCGATAGTTTTATGAAAACTGTGCAATCTGTGTGTTTCGGACTTGAAAATGTCGACATGCATAGCCCATACTATTCTGTACAAATTTCTTTTGGAGAAGTGTTCTGCATGTGATATCTTTTATCTGTGTCTTGACAACAACATACTTAAATTTCGTGATTTTTGAAGGTCATTTGCATATTAAATCGATAGTGTTATGAAAACTGTCCAATCTGTGTGTTTCGGACTTGAAAATGTCGACATGCATAGCCCATACTATTCTGTACAAATTTCTTTTGGAGAAGTGTTCTGCATGTGATATCTTTATCTGTGTCTTGACAACAACATACTTAAATTTCGTGATTTTTGAAGGTCATTTGCATATTAAATCGATAGTGTTATGAAAACTGTCCAATCTGTGTGTTTCGGACTTGAAAATGTCGACATGCATAGCCCATACTATTCTGTACAAATTTCTTTTGGAGAAGTGTCCTGCATGTGATATCTTTATCTGTGTCTTGACAACAACATACTTAAGTTTCGTGATTTTTGAAGGTCATTTGCATGTTAAATCGATAGTGATATGAAAACTGTGCAATCTGTTAGTTTCGGACTTGAAAATGTCGACATGCATAGCCCATACTATTCTGTACAAATTTCTTTTGGAGAAGTGTCTTGCATGTGATATCTTTATCTATGTCTTGACAACAACATACTTAAGTTTCGTGATTTTTGAAGGTCATTTGCATATTAAATCGATAGTGTTATGAAAACTGTCCAATCTGTGTGTTTCGGACTTGAAAATGTCGACATGCATAGCCCATACTATTCTGTACAAATTTCTTTTGGAGAAGTGTTCTGCATGTAATATCTTTACCTGTGTCTTGACTACACAATACTTATATTTCGTGATTTTGAAGGTCATTTGCATATTAAATCGACTGTGTTATGAAAACTGTGAAATCTGTGTGTTTCGGACTTGAAAATGTTGACATGCATAGCCCATACTATTCTGTACAAATTTCTTTTGGAGAAGTGTCCTGCATGTGATATCTTTAGCTGTGTCTTGACTACAACATACTTAAGTTTCGCGATTTTTAAAGGTCATTTGCATGTAAATCGATAGTTTTATGAAAACTGTGCAATCTGTGTGTTTCGGACTTGAAAATGTCGACATGCATAGCCCATACTATTCTGTACAAATTTCTTTTGGAGAAGTGTCTTGCATGTGATATCTTTATCTATGTCTTGACTACAACATACTTAAGTTTCGTGATTTTTGAAGGTCATTTGCATATTAAATCGATAGTGTTATGAAAACTGTCCAATCTGTGTGTTTCGGACTTGAAAATGTCGACATGCATAGCCCATACTATTCTGTACAAATTTCTTTTGGAGAAGTGTCTTGCATGTGATATCTTTATCTATGTCTTGACAACAACATACTTAAGTTTCGTGATTTTTGAAGGTCATTTGCATATTAAATCGATAGTGTTATGAAAACTGTCCAATCTGTGTGTTTCGGACTTGAAAATGTCGACATGCATAGCCCATACTATTCTGTACAAATTTCTTTTGGAGAAGTGTTCTGCATGTGATATCTTTATCTGTGTCTTGACAACAACATACTTAAATTTCGTGATTTTTGAAGGTCATTTGCATATTAAATCGATAGTGTTATGAAAACTGTCCAATCTGTGTGTTTCGGACTTGAAAATGTCGACATGCATAGCCCATACTATTCTGTACAAATTTCTTTTGGAGAAGTGTTCTGCATGTGATATCTTTATCTGTGTCTTGACAACAACATACTTAAATTTCGTGATTTTTGAAGGTCATTTGCATATTAAATCGATAGTGTTATGAAAACTGTCCAATCTGTGTGTTTCGGACTTGAAAATGTCGACATGCATAGCCCATACTATTCTGTACAAATTTCTTTTGGAGAAGTGTTCTGCATGTGATATCTTTATCTGTGTCTTGACAACAACATACTTAAATTTCGTGATTTTTGAAGGTCATTTGCATATTAAATCGATAGTGTTATGAAAACTGTGCAATCTGTTGTTTCGGACTTGAAAATGTCGACATGCATAGCCCATACTATTCTGTACAAATTTCTTTTGGAGAAGTGTCTTGCATGTGATATCTTTATCTATGTCTTGACAACAACATACTTAAGTTTCGTGATTTTTGAAGGTCATTTGCATATTAAATCGATAGTGTTATGAAAACTGTCCAATCTGTGTGTTTCGGACTTGAAAATGTCGACATGCATAGCCCATACTATTCTGTACAAATTTCTTTTGGAGAAGTGTTCTGCATGTGATATCTTTATCTGTGTCTTGACAACAACATACTTAAATTTCGTGATTTTTGAAGGTCATTTGCATATTAAATCGATAGTGTTATGAAAACTGTCCAATCTGTGTGTTTCGGACTTGAAAATGTCGACATGCATAGCCCATACTATTCTGTACAAATTTCTTTTGGAGAAGTGTTCTGCATGTGATATCTTTATCTGTGTCTTGAAACAACATAGTTAAATTTCCATTTGCATATTAAATCGACTGTGATAAAACTGTGTGCAATCTGTTAGTGTTTGCGGATATCTTTATCTATGTTGAAAATTTAAGTTTCGTGACATTATTAAATCCAAAATTCTGTACATGCAATACTATTCTGTACAAATTTCTTTTGGAGAAGTGTCTTGTAATATCTTTACCTGTGATATCTTTATCTATGTCTTGACAACAACATACTTAAGTTTCGTGATTTTTGAAGGTCATTTGCATATTAAATCGACTGTGTTATGAAAACTGTGAAATCTGTGTGTTTCGGACTTGAAAATGTTGACATGCATAGCCCATACTATTCTGTACAAATTTCTTTTGGAGAAGTGTCCTGCATGTGATATCTTTAGCTGTGTCTTGACTACAACATACTTAAGTTTCGTGATTTTTAAAGGTCATTTGCATGTAAATCGATAGTTTTATGAAAACTGTGCAATCTGTGTGTTTCGGACTTGAAAATGTCGACATGCATAGCCCATACTATTCTGTACAAATTTCTTTTGGAGAAGTGTCTTGCATGTGATATCTTTATCTATGTCTTGACTACAACATACTTAAGTTTCGTGATTTTTGAAGGTCATTTGCATGTTAAATCGATAGTGTTATGAAAACTGTCCAATCTGTGTGTTTCGGACTTGAAAATGACGACATGCATAGCCCATACTATTCTGTACAAATTTCTTTTGGAGAAGTGTCTTGCATGTGATATCTTTATCTATGTCTTGACAACAACATACTTAAGTTTCGTGATTTTTGAAGGTCATTTGCATATTAAATCGATAGTGTTATGAAAACTGTCCAATCTGTGTGTTTCGGACTTGAAAATGTCGACATGCATAGCCCATACTATTCTGTACAAATTTCTTTTGGAGAAGTGTTCTGCATGTGATATCTTTATCTGTGTCTTGACAACAACATACTTAAATTTCGTGATTTTTGAAGGTCATTTGCATATTAAATCGATAGTGTTATGAAAACTGTCCAATCTGTGTGTTTCGGACTTGAAAATGTTGACATGCATAGCCCATACTATTCTGTACAAATTTCTTTTGGAGAAGTGTTCTGCATGTGATATCTTTATCTGTGTCTTGACAACAACATAGTTAAATTTCGTGATTTTTGAAGGTCATTTGCATGTTAAATCGATAGTGTTATGAAAACTGTGCAATCTGTGTGTTTCGGACTTGAAAATGTCGACATGCATAGCCCATACTATTCTGTACAAATTTCTTTTGGAGAAGTGTCCTGCATGTGATATCTTTATCTATGTCTTGACTACAACATACTTAAGTTTCGTGATTTTTGAAGGTCATTTGCATGTTAAATCGATAGTGTTATGAAAACTGTCCAATCTGTGTGTTTCGGACTTGAAAATGTCGACATGCATAGCCCATACTATTCTGTACAAATTTCTTTTGGAGAAGTGTCTTGCATGTGATATCTTTATCTATGTCTTGACAACAACATACTTAAGTTTCGTGATTTTTGAAGGTCATTTGCATATTAAATCGATAGTGTTATGAAAACTGTCCAATCTGTGTGTTTCGGACTTGAAAATGTCGACATGCATAGCCCATACTATTCTGTACAAATTTCTTTTGGAGAAGTGTTCTGCATGTGATATCTTTATCTGTGTCTTGACAACAACATACTTAAATTTCGTGATTTTTGAAGGTCATTTGCATATTAAATCGATAGTGTTATGAAAACTGTCCAATCTGTGTGTTTCGGACTTGAAAATGTTGACATGCATAGCCCATACTATTCTGTACAAATTTCTTTTGGAGAAGTGTTCTGCATGTGATATCTTTATCTGTGTCTTGACAACAACATAGTTAAATTTCGTGATTTTTGAAGGTCATTTGCATGTTAAATCGATAGTGTTATGAAAACTGTATAATCTGTGTGTTTCGGACTTGAAAATGTCGACATGCATAGCCCATACTATTCTGTACAAATTTCTTTTGGAGAAGTGTCCTGCATGTGATATCTTTATCTATGTCTTGACTACAACATACTTAAGTTTCGTGATTTTTGAAGGTCATTTGCATGTTAAATCGATAGTGTTATGAAAACTGTCCAATCTGTGTGTTTCGGACTTGAAAATGACGACATGCATAGCCCATACTATTCTGTACAAATTTCTTTTGGAGAAGTGTCTTGCATGTGATATCTTTATCTATGTCTTGACAACAACATACTTAAGTTTCGTGATTTTTGAAGGTCATTTGCATATTAAATCGATAGTGTTATGAAAACTGTCCAATCTGTGTGTTTCGGACTTGAAAATGTCGACATGCATAGCCCATACTATTTTGTACAAATTTCTTTTGGAGAAGTGTTCTGCATGTGATATCTTTATCTGTGTCTTGACAACAACATACTTAAATTTCGTGATTTTTGAAGGTCATTTGCATATTAAATCGATAGTGTTATGAAAACTGTCCAATCTGTGTGTTTCGGACTTGAAAATGTCGACATGCATAGCCCATACTATTCTGTACAAATTTCTTTTGGAGAAGTGTTCTGCATGTGATATCTTTATCTGTGTCTTGACAACAACATACTTAAATTTCGTGATTTTTGAAGGTCATTTGCATATTAAATCGATAGTGTTATGAAAACTGTCCAATCTGTGTGTTTCGGACTTGAAAATGTCGACATGCATAGCCCATACTATTCTGTACAAATTTCTTTTGGAGAAGTGTTCTGCATGTGATATCTTTATCTGTGTCTTGACAACAACATAGTTAAATTTCGTGATTTTTGAAGGTCATTTGCATATTAAATCGATAGTGTTATGAAAACTGTCCAATCTGTGTGTTTCGGACTTGAAAATGTCGACATGCATAGCCCATACTATTCTGTACAAATTTCTTTTGGAGAAGTGTTCTGCATGTGATATCTTTATCTGTGTCTTGACAACAACATAGTTAAATTTCGTGATTTTTGAAGGTCATTTGCATATTAAATCGACTGTGTTATGAAAACTGTGCAATCTGTTAGTTTCGGAGTTGAAAATGTCGACATGCATAGCCCATACTATTCTGTACAAATTTCTTTTGGAGAAGTGTCCTGCATGTGATATCTTTATCTATGTCTTGACTACAACATACTTAAGTTTCGTGATTTTTGAAGGTCATTTGCATGTTAAATCGATAGTGTTATGAAAACTGTCCAATCTGTGTGTTTCGGACTTGAAAATGTCGACATGCATAGCCCATACTATTCTGTACAAATTTCTTTTGGAGAAGTGTCTTGCATGTGATATCTTTATCTATGTCTTGACAACAACATACTTAAGTTTCGTGATTTTTGAAGGTCATTTGCATATTAAATCGATAGTGTTATGAAAACTGTGAAATCTGTGTGTTTCGGAGTTGAAAATGTCGACATGCATAGCCCATACTATTCTGTACAAATTTCTTTTGGAGAAGTGTTCTGCATGTGATATCTTTATCTGTGTCTTGACTACAACATACTTAAGTTTCGTGATTTTTAAAGGTCATTTGCATGTAAATCGATAGTTTTATGAAAACTGTGCAATCTGTGTGTTTCGGACTTGAAAATGTCGACATGCATAGCCCATACTATTCTGTACAAATTTCTTTTGGAGAAGTGTTCTGCATGTGATATCTTTATCTGTGTCTTGACAACAACATAGTTAAATTTCGTGATTTTGAAGGTCATTTGCATATTAAATCGACTGTGTTATGAAAACTGTGCAATCTGTTAGTTTCGGAGTTGAAAATTTCGACATGCATAGCCCATACTATTCTGTACAAATTTCTTTTGGAGAAGTGTCTTGCATGTGATATCTTTATCTATGTCTTGACAACAACATACTTAAGTTTCGTGATTTTTGAAGGTCATTTGCATATTAAATCGATAGTGTTATGAAAACTGTCCAATCTGTGTGTTTCGGACTTGAAAATGTCGACATGCATAGCCCATACTATTCTGTACAAATTTCTTTTGGAGAAGTGTTCTGCATGTGATATCTTTATCTGTGTCTTGACAACAACATAGTTAAATTTCGTGATTTTTGAAGGTCATTTGCATGTTAAATCGATAGTGTTATGAAAACTGTCCAATCTGTGTGTTTTTATGAAAACGGACTTGAAAATGACGACATGCATAGCCCATACTATTCTGTACAAATTTCTTTTGGAGAAGTGTCTTGCATGTGATATCTTTATCTATGTCTTGACAACAAGATACTTAAGTTTCGTGATTTTTGAAGGTCATTTGCATATTAAATCGATAGTGTTATGAAAACTGTCCAATCTGTGTGTTTCGGACTTGAAAATGTCGACATGCATAGCCCATACTATTCTGTACAAATTTCTTTTGGAGAAGTGTTCTGCATGTGATATCTTTATCTGTGTCTTGACAACAACATAGTTAAATTTCGTGATTTTTGAAGGTCATTTGCATGTTAAATCGATAGTGTTATGAAAACTGTCCTATCTGTGTGTTTCGGACTTGAAAATGTCGACATGCATAGCCCATACTATTCTGTACAAATTTCTTTTGGAGAAGTGTTCTGCATGTGATATCTTTATCTGTGTCTTGACAACAACATACTTAAATTTCGTGATTTTTGAAGGTCATTTGCATATTAAATCGATAGTGTTATGAAAACTGTCCAATCTGTGTGTTTCGGACTTGAAAATGTCGACATGCATAGCCCATACTATTCTGTACAAATTTCTTTTGGAGAAGTGTTCTGCATGTGATATCTTTATCTGTGTCTTGACAACAACATAGTTAAATTTCGTGATTTTTGAAGGTCATTTGCATGTTAAATCGATAGTGTTATGAAAACTGTCCAATCTGTGTGTTTCGGACTTGAAAATGTCGACATGCATAGCCCATACTATTCTGTACAAATTTCTTTTGGAGAAGTGTTCTGCATGTGATATCTTTATCTGTGTCTTGACAACAACATACTTAAATTTCGTGATTTTTGAAGGTCATTTGCATATTAAATCGATAGTGTTATGAAAACTGTCCAATCTGTGTGTTTCGGACTTGAAAATGTCGACATGCATAGCCCATACTATTCTGTACAAATTTCTTTTGGAGAAGTGTTCTGCATGTGATATCTTTATCTGTGTCTTGACAACAACATAGTTAAATTACTTAAATTTCGTGATTTTTGAAGGTCATTTGCATATTAAATCGACTGTGTTATGAAAACTGTGCAATCTGTTAGTTTCGGAGTTGAAAATTTCGACATGCATAGCCCATACTATTCTGTACAAATTTCTTTTGGAGAAGTGTCTTGCATGTGATATCTTTATCTATGTCTTGACAACAACATACTTAAGTTTCGTGATTTTTGAAGGTCATTTGCATATTAAATCGATAGTGTTATGAAAACTGTCCAATCTGTGTGTTTCGGACTTGAAAATGTCGACATGCATAGCCCATACTATTCTGTACAAATTTCTTTTGGAGAAGTGTTCTGCATGTGATATCTTTATCTGTGTCTTGACAACAACATACTTAAATTTCGTGATTTTTGAAGGTCATTTGCATATTAAATCGATAGTGTTATGAAAACTGTCCAATCTGTGTGTTTCGGACTTGAAAATGTCGACATGCATAGCCCATACTATTCTGTACAAATTTCTTTTGGAGAAGTGTTCTGCATGTGATATCTTTATCTGTGTCTTGACAACAACATACTTAAATTTCGTGATTTTTGAAGGTCATTTGCATATTAAATCGATAGTGTTATGAAAACTGTCCAATCTGTGTGTTTCGGACTTGAAAATGTCGACATGCATAGCCCATACTATTCTGTACAAATTTCTTTTGGAGAAGTGTTCTGCATGTGATATCTTTATCTGTGTCTTGACAACAAAATAGTTAAATTTCGTGATTTTTGAAGGTGATTTGCATATTAAATCGACTGTGTTATGAAAACTGTGCAATCTGTTAGTTTCGAGTTGAAAATGTCGACATGCATAGCCCATACTATTCTGTACAAATTTCTTTTGGAGAAGTGTCTTGCATGTGATATCTTTATCTATGTCTTGACAACAACATACTTAAGTTTCGTGATTTTTGAAGGTCATTTGCATATTAAATCGATAGTGTTATGAAAACTGTCCAATCTGTGTGTTTCGGACTTGAAAATGTCGACATGCATAGCCCATACTATTCTGTACAAATTTCTTTTGGAGAAGTGTTCTGCATGTGATATCTTTATCTGTGTCTTGACAACAACATAGTTAAATTTCGTGATTTTTGAAGGTCATTTGCATATTAAATCGATAGTGTTATGAAAACTGTCCAATCTGTGTGTTTCGGACTTGAAAATGTCGACATGCATAGCCCATACTATTCTGTACAAATTTCTTTTGGAGAAGTGTTCTGCATGTGATATCTTTATCTGTGTCTTGACAACAACATACTTAAATTTCGTGATTTTTGAAGGTCATTTGCATATTAAATCGACTGTGTTATGAAAACTGTGAAATCTGTGTGTTTCGGAGTTGAAAATGTTGACATGCATAGCCCATACTATTCTGTACAAATTTCTTTTGGAGAAGTGTCCTGCATGTGATATCTTTAGCTGTGTCTTGACTACAACATACTTAAGTTTCGTGATTTTTAAAGGTCATTTGCATGTAAATCGATAGTTTTATGAAAACTGTGCAATCTGTGTGTTTCGGACTTGAAAATGTCGACATGCATAGCCCATACTATTCTGTACAAATTTCTTTTGGAGAAGTGTTCTGCATGTGATATCTTTATCTGTGTCTTGACAACAACATACTTAAATTTCGTGATTTTTGAAGGTCATTTGCATATTAAATCGATGTGTTATGAAAACTGTGCAATCTGTGTGTTTCGGACTTGAAAATTTTGACATGCATAGCCCATACTATTCTGTACAAATTTCTTTTGGAGAAGTGTCTTGCATGTGATATCTTTATCTATGTCTTGACAACAACATACTTAAGTTTCGTGATTTTTGAAGGTCATTTGCATATTAAATCGATAGTGTTATGAAAACTGTCCAATCTGTGTGTTTCGGACTTGAAAATGTCGACATGCATAGCCCATACTATTCTGTACAAATTTCTTTTGGAGAAGTGTTCTGCATGTGATATCTTTATCTGTGTCTTGACAACAACATAGTTAAATTTCGTGATTTTTGAAGGTCATTTGCATGTTAAATCGATAGTGTTATGAAAACTGTCCAATCTGTGTGTTTCGGACTTGAAAATGTCGACATGCATAGCCCATACTATTCTGTACAAATTTCTTTTGGAGAAGTGTTCTGCATGTGATATCTTTATCTGTGTCTTGACAACAACATACTTAAATTTCGTGATTTTTGAAGGTCATTTGCATATTAAATCGATAGTGTTATGAAAACTGTCCAATCTGTGTGTTTCGGACTTGAAAATGTCGACATGCATAGCCCATACTATTCTGTACAAATTTCTTTTGGAGAAGTGTTCTGCATGTGATATCTTTATCTGTGTCTTGACAACAACATAGTTAAATTTCGTGATTTTTGAAGGTCATTTGCATATTAAATCGACTGTGTTATGAAAACTGTGCAATCTGTTAGTTTCGGAGTTGAAAATTTCGACATGCATAGCCCATACTATTCTGTACAAATTTCTTTTGGAGAAGTGTCTTGCATGTGATATCTTTATCTATGTCTTGACAACAACATACTTAAGTTTCGTGATTTTTGAAGGTCATTTGCATATTAAATCGATAGTGTTATGAAAACTGTCCAATCTGTGTGTTTCGGACTTGAAAATGTCGACATGCATAGCCCATACTATTCTGTACAAATTTCTTTTGGAGAAGTGTTCTGCATGTGATATCTTTATCTGTGTCTTGACAACAACATAGTTAAATTTCGTGATTTTTGAAGGTCATTTGCATGTTAAATCGATAGTGTTATGAAAACTGTCCTATCTGTGTGTTTCGGACTTGAAAATGTCGACATGCATAGCCCATACTATTCTGTACAAATTTCTTTTGGAGAAGTGTTCTGCATGTGATATCTTTATCTGTGTCTTGACAACAACATACTTAAATTTCGTGATTTTTGAAGGTCATTTGCATATTAAATCGATAGTGTTATGAAAACTGTCCAATCTGTGTGTTTCGGACTTGAAAATGTCGACATGCATAGCCCATACTATTCTGTACAAATTTCTTTTGGAGAAGTGTTCTGCATGTGATATCTTTATCTGTGTCTTGACAACAACATAGTTAAATTTCGTGATTTTTGAAGGTCATTTGCATATTAAATCGACTGTGTTATGAAAACTGTGCAATCTGTTAGTTTCGGAGTTGAAAATGTCGACATGCATAGCCCATACTATTCTGTACAAATTTCTTTTGGAGAAGTGTCTTGCATGTGATATCTTTATCTATGTCTTGACAACAACATACTTAAGTTTCGTGATTTTTGAAGGTCATTTGCATATTAAATCGATAGTGTTATGAAAACTGTCCAATCTGTGTGTTTCGGACTTGAAAATGTCGACATGCATAGCCCATACTATTCTGTACAAATTTCTTTTGGAGAAGTGTTCTGCATGTGATATCTTTATCTGTGTCTTGACAACAACATAGTTAAATTTCGTGATTTTTGAAGGTCATTTGCATTTTAAATCGATAGTGTTATGAAAACTGTCCAATCTGTGTGTTTCGGACTTGAAAATGTCGACATGCATAGCCCATACTATTCTGTACAAATTTCTTTTGGAGAAGTGTTCTGCATGTGATATCTTTATCTGTGTCTTGACAACAACATACTTAAATTTCGTGATTTTTGAAGGTCATTTGCATATTAAATCGATAGTGTTATGAAAACTGTCCAATCTGTGTGTTTCGGACTTGAAAATGTCGACATGCATAGCCCATACTATTCTGTACAAATTTCTTTTGGAGAAGTGTTCTGCATGTGATATCTTTATCTGTGTCTTGACAACAACATAGTTAAATTTCGTGATTTTTGAAGGTCATTTGCATATTAAATCGACTGTGTTATGAAAACTGTGCAATCTGTTAGTTTCGGAGTTGAAAATTTCGACATGCATAGCCCATACTATTCTGTACAAATTTCTTTTGGAGAAGTGTCTTGCATGTGATATCTTTATCTATGTCTTGACAACAACATACTTAAGTTTCGTGATTTTTGAAGGTCATTTGCATATTAAATCGATAGTGTTATGAAAACTGTCCAATCTGTGTGTTTCGGACTTGAAAATGTCGACATGCATAGCCCATACTATTCTGTACAAATTTCTTTTGGAGAAGTGTTCTGCATGTGATATCTTTATCTGTGTCTTGACAACAACATAGTTAAATTTCGTGATTTTTGAAGGTCATTTGCATGTTAAATCGATAGTGTTATGAAAACTGTCCTATCTGTGTGTTTCGGACTTGAAAATGTCGACATGCATAGCCCATACTATTCTGTACAAATTTCTTTTGGAGAAGTGTTCTGCATGTGATATCTTTATCTGTGTCTTGACAACAACATACTTAAATTTCGTGATTTTTGAAGGTCATTTGCATATTAAATCGATAGTGTTATGAAAACTGTCCAATCTGTGTGTTTCGACTTGAAAATGTCGACATGCATAGCCCATACTATTCTGTACAAATTTCTTTTGGAGAAGTGTTCTGCATGTGATATCTTTATCTGTGTCTTGACAACAACATAGTTAAATTTCGTGATTTTTGAAGGTGATTTGCATATTAAATCGACTGTGTTATGAAAACTGTGCAATCTGTTAGTTTCGGAGTTGAAAATGTCGACATGCATAGCCCATACTATTCTGTACAAATTTCTTTTGGAGAAGTGTCTTGCATGTGATATCTTTATCTATGTCTTGACAACAACATACTTAAGTTTCGTGATTTTTGAAGGTCATTTGCATATTAAATCGATAGTGTTATGAAAACTGTCCAATCTGTGTGTTTCGGACTTGAAAATGTCGACATGCATAGCCCATACTATTCTGTACAAATTTCTTTTGGAGAAGTGTTCTGCATGTGATATCTTTATCTGTGTCTTGACAACAACATAGTTAAATTTCGTGATTTTTGAAGGTCATTTGCATTTTAAATCGATAGTGTTATGAAAACTGTCCAATCTGTGTGTTTCGGACTTGAAAATGTCGACATGCATAGCCCATACTATTCTGTACAAATTTCTTTTGGAGAAGTGTTCTGCATGTGATATCTTTATCTGTGTCTTGACAACAACATACTTAAATTTCGTGATTTTTGAAGGTCATTTGCATATTAAATCGATAGTGTTATGAAAACTGTCCAATCTGTGTGTTTCGGACTTGAAAATGTCGACATGCATAGCCCATACTATTCTGTACAAATTTCTTTTGGAGAAGTGTTCTGCATGTGATATCTTTATCTGTGTCTTGACAACAACATAGTTAAATTTCGTGATTTTTGAAGGTCATTTGCATATTAAATCGACTGTGTTATGAAAACTGTGCAATCTGTTAGTTTCGGAGTTGAAAATGTCGACATGCATAGCCCATACTATTCTGTACAAATTTCTTTTGGAGAAGTGTTCTGCATGTGATATCTTTATCTGTGTCTTGACAACAACATACTTAAATTTCGTGATTTTTGAAGGTCATTTGCATATTAAATCGATAGTGTTATGAAAACTGTCCAATCTGTGTGTTTCGGACTTGAAAATGTCGACATGCATAGCCCATACTATTCTGTACAAATTTCTTTTGGAGAAGTGTTCTGCATGTGATATCTTTATCTGTGTCTTGACAACAACATAGTTAAATTTCGTGATTTTTGAAGGTCATTTGCATATTAAATCGACTGTGTTATGAAAACTGTGCAATCTGTTAGTTTCGGAGTTGAAAATTTCGACATGCATAGCCCATACTATTCTGTACAAATTTCTTTTGGAGAAGTGTCTTGCATGTGATATCTTTATCTATGTCTTGACAACAACATACTTAAGTTTCGTGATTTTTGAAGGTCATTTGCATATTAAATCGATAGTGTTATGAAAACTGTCCAATCTGTGTGTTTCGGACTTGAAAATGTCGACATGCATAGCCCATACTATTCTGTACAAATTTCTTTTGGAGAAGTGTTCTGCATGTGATATCTTTATCTGTGTCTTGACAACAACATAGTTAAATTTCGTGATTTTTGAAGGTCATTTGCATGTTAAATCGATAGTGTTATGAAAACTGTCCAATCTGTGTGTTTCGGACTTGAAAATGTCGACATGCATAGCCCATACTATTCTGTACAAATTTCTTTTGGAGAAGTGTTCTGCATGTGATATCTTTATCTGTGTCTTGACAACAACATACTTAAATTTCGTGATTTTTGAAGGTCATTTGCATATTAAATCGATAGTGTTATGAAAACTGTCCAATCTGTGTGTTTCGGACTTGAAAATGTCGACATGCATAGCCCATACTATTCTGTACAAATTTCTTTTGGAGAAGTGTTCTGCATGTGATATCTTTATCTGTGTCTTGACAACAACATAGTTAAATTTCGTGATTTTTGAAGGTCATTTGCATATTAAATCGACTGTGTTATGAAAACTGTGCAATCTGTTAGTTTCGGAGTTGAAAATGTCGACATGCATAGCCCATACTATTCTGTACAAATTTCTTTTGGAGAAGTGTCCTGCATGTGATATCTTTATCTATGTCTTGACTACAACATACTTAAGTTTCGTGATTTTTGAAGGTCATTTGCATGTTAAATCGATAGTGTTATGAAAACTGTCCAATCTGTGTGTTTCGGACTTGAAAATGTCGACATGCATAGCCCATACTATTCTGTACAAATTTCTTTTGGAGAAGTGTCTTGCATGTGATATCTTTATCTATGTCTTGACAACAACATACTTAAGTTTCGTGATTTTTGAAGGTCATTTGCATATTAAATCGATAGTGTTATGAAAACTGTCCAATCTGTGTGTTTCGGACTTGAAAATGTCGACATGCATAGCCCATACTATTCTGTACAAATTTCTTTTGGAGAAGTGTTCTGCATGTAATATCTTTACCTGTGTCTTGACTACACAATACTTATATTTCGTGATTTTTGAAGGTCATTTGCATATTAAATCGACTGTGTTATGAAAACTGTGAAATCTGTGTGTTTCGGACTTGAAAATGTTGACATGCATAGCCCATACTATTCTGTACAAATTTCTTTTGGAGAAGTGTCCTGCATGTGATATCTTTAGCTGTGTCTTGACTACAACATACTTAAGTTTCGTGATTTTTAAAGGTCATTTGCATGTAAATCGATAGTTTTATGAAAACTGTGCAATCTGTGTGTTTCGGACTTGAAAATGTCTGCATAGCCCATACTATTCTGTACAAATTTCTTTTGGAGAAGTGTCTTGCATGTGATATCTTTATCTATGTCTTGACTACAACATACTTAAGTTTCGTGATTTTTGAACGTCATTTGCATATTAAATAGATAGTGTTATGAAAACATAGCATAGCCCATACTATTCTGTACAAATTTCTTTTGGAGAAGTGTTATGCATGTAATATCTTTACCTGTGTCTTGACTACACAATACTTATATTTCGTGATTTTTTAAGGTCATTTGCATATTAAATCGACTGTGTTATGAAAACTGTGCAATCTGTGTGTTTCGGACTTGAAAATGTTGACATGCATAGCCCATACTATTCTGTACAAATTTCTTTTGGAGAAGTGTCCTGCATGTGATATCTTTATCTGTGTCTTGACTACAACATACTTAAGTTTCGTGATTTTTGAAGGTCATTTGCATGTTAAATCGATAGTTTTATGAAAACTGTGCAATCTGTGTGTTTCGGACTTGAAAATGTCGACATGCATAGCCCATACTATTCTGTACAAATTTCTTTTGGAGAAGTGTTCTGCATGTGATATCTTTATCTGTGTCTTGACAACAACATACTTAAATTTCGTGATTTTTGAAGGTCATTTGCATATTAAATCGATAGTGTTATGAAAACTGTCCAATCTGTGTGTTTCGGACTTGAAAATGTCGACATGCATAGCCCATACTATTCTGTACAAATTTCTTTTGGAGAAGTGTTCTGCATGTGATATCTTTATCTGTGTCTTGACAACAACATACTTAAATTTCGTGATTTTTGAAGGTCATTTGCATATTAAATCGATAGTGTTATGAAAACTGTCCAATCTGTGTGTTTCGGACTTGAAAATGTCGACATGCATAGCCCATACTATTCTGTACAAATTTCTTTTGGAGAAGTGTTCTGCATGTGATATCTTTATCTGTGTCTTGACAACAACATAGTTAAATTTCGTGATTTTTGAAGGTCATTTGCATATTAAATCGACTGTGTTATGAAAACTGTGCAATCTGTTAGTTTCGAGTTGAAAATGTCGACATGCATAGCCCATACTATTCTGTACAAATTTCTTTTGGAGAAGTGTCCTGCATGTGATATCTTTATCTATGTCTTGACTACAACATACTTAAGTTTCGTGATTTTTGAAGGTCATTTGCATGTTAAATCGATGGTGTTATGAAAACTGTCCAATCTGTGTGTTTCGGACTTGAAAATGACGACATGCATAGCCCATACTATTCTGTACAAATTTCTTTTGGAGAAGTGTCTTGCATGTGATATCTTTATCTATGTCTTGACAACAACATACTTAAGTTTCGTGATTTTTGAAGGTCATTTGCATATTAAATCGATAGTGTTATGAAAACTGTCCAATCTGTGTGTTTCGGACTTGAAAATGTCGACATGCATAGCCCATACTATTCTGTACAAATTTCTTTTGGAGAAGTGTCTTGCATGTGATATCTTTATCTGTGTCTTGACAACAACATAGTTAAATTTCGTGATTTTTGAAGGTCATTTGCATGTTAAATCGATAGTGTTATGAAAACTGTCCAATCTGTGTGTTTCGGACTTGAAAATGTCGACATGCATAGCCCATACTATTCTGTACAAATTTCTTTTGGAGAAGTGTTCTGCATGTGATATCTTTATCTGTGTCTTGACAACAACATACTTAAATTTCGTGATTTTTGAAGGTCATTTGCATATTAAATCGATAGTGTTATGAAAACTGTCCAATCTGTGTGTTTCGGACTTGAAAATGTCGACATGCATAGCCCATACTATTCTGTACAAATTTCTTTTGGAGAAGTGTTCTGCATGTGATATCTTTATCTGTGTCTTGACAACAACATAGTTAAATTTCGTGATTTTTGAAGGTCATTTGCATATTAAATCGACTGTGTTATGAAAACTGTCCAATCTGTGTGTTTCGGACATGAAAATGTCGACATGCATAGCCCATACTATTCTGTACAAATTTCTTTTGGAGAAGTGTTCTGCATGTGATATCTTTATCTGTGTCTTGACAACAACATAGTTAAATTTCGTGATTTTTGAAGGTCATTTGCATATTAAATCGACTGTGTTATGAAAACTGTGCAATCTGTTAGTTTCGGAGTTGAAAATGTCGACATGCATAGCCCATACTATTCTGTACAAATTTCTTTTGGAGAAGTGTCCTGCATGTGATATCTTTATCTGTGTCTTGACTACAACATACTTAAGTTTCGTGATTTTTGAAGGTCATTTGCATGTTAAATCGATGTGTTATGAAAACTGTCCAATCTGTGTGTTTCGGACTTGAAAATGACGACATGCATAGCCCATACTATTCTGTACAAATTTCTTTTGGAGAAGTGTCTTGCATGTGATATCTTTATCTATGTCTTGACAACAACATACTTAAGTTTCGTGATTTTTGAAGGTCATTTGCATATTAAATCGATAGTGTTATGAAAACTGTCCAATCTGTGTGTTTCGGACTTGAAAATGTCGACATGCATAGCCCATACTATTCTGTACAAATTTCTTTTGGAGAAGTGTCTTGCATGTGATATCTTTATCTGTGTCTTGACAACAACATAGTTAAATTTCGTGATTTTTGAAGGTCATTTGCATATTAAATCGATAGTGTTATGAAAACTGTCCAATCTGTGTGTTTCGGACTTGAAAATGTCGACATGCATAGCCCATACTATTCTGTACAAATTTCTTTTGGAGAAGTGTTCTGCATGTGATATCTTTATCTGTGTCTTGACAACAACATACTTAAATTTCGTGATTTTTGAAGGTCATTTGCATATTAAATCGATAGTGTTATGAAAACTGTCCAATCTGTGTGTTTCGGACTTGAAAATGTCGACATGCATAGCCCATACTATTCTGTACAAATTTCTTTTGGAGAAGTGTTCTGCATGTGATATCTTTATCTGTGTCTTGACAACAACATAGTTAAATTTCGTGATTTTTGAAGGTCATTTGCATATTAAATCGACTGTGTTATGAAAACTGTGCAATCTGTTAGTTTCGGAGTTGAAAATGTCGACATGCATAGCCCATACTATTCTGTACAAATTTCTTTTGGAGAAGTGTCCTGCATGTGATATCTTTATCTATGTCTTGACTACAACATACTTAAGTTTCGTGATTTTTGAAGGTCATTTGCATGTTAAATCGATAGTGTTATGAAAACTGTCCAATCTGTGTGTTTCGGACTTGAAAATGTCGACATGCATAGCCCATACTATTCTGTTCAAATTTCTTTTGGAGAAGTGTCTTGCATGTGATATCTTTATCTATGTCTTGACAACAACATACTTAAGTTTCGTGATTTTTGAAGGTCATTTGCATATTAAATCGATAGTGTTGTGAAAACTGTCCAATCTGTGTGTTTCGGACTTGAAAATGTCGACATGCATAGCCCATACTATTCTGTACAAATTTCTTTTGGAGAAGTGTTCTGCATGTGATATCTTTATCTGTGTCTTGACAACAACATACTTAAATTTCGTGATTTTTGAAGGTCATTTGCATATTAAATCGATAGTGTTATGAAAACTGTCCAATCTGTGTGTTTCGGACTTGAAAATGTCGACATGCATAGCCCATACTATTCTGTACAAATTTCTTTTGGAGAAGTGTTCTGCATGTGATATCTTTATCTGTGTCTTGACAACAACATAGTTAAATTTCGTGATTTTTGAAGGTCATTTGCATATTAAATCGACTGTGTTATGAAAACTGTGCAATCTGTTAGTTTCGGAGTTGAAAATGTCGACATGCATAGCCCATACTATTCTGTACAAATTTCTTTTGGAGAAGTGTCCTGCATGTGATATCTTTATCTATGTCTTGACTACAACATACTTAAGTTTCGTGATTTTTGAAGGTCATTTGCATGTTAAATCGATAGTGTTATGAAAACTGTCCAATCTGTGTGTTTCGGACTTGAAAATGTCGACATGCATAGCCCATACTATTCTGTACAAATTTCTTTTGGAGAAGTGTCTTGCATGTGATATCTTTATCTATGTCTTGACAACAACATACTTAAGTTTCGTGATTTTTGAAGGTCATTTGCATATTAAATCGATAGTGTTATGAAAACTGTCCAATCTGTGTGTTTCGGACTTGAAAATGTCGACATGCATAGCCCATACTATTCTGTACAAATTTCTTTTGGAGAAGTGTTCTGCATGTAATATCTTTACCTGTGTCTTGAACGCACAATACTTATATTTCGTGATTTTTGAAGGTCATTTGCATATTAAATCGACTGTGTTATGAAAACTGTGAAATCTGTGTGTTTCGGACTTGAAAATGTTGACATGCATAGCCCATACTATTCTGTACAAATTTCTTTTGGAGAAGTGTCCTGCATGTGATATCTTTAGCTGTGTCTTGACTACAACATACTTAAGTTTCGTGATTTTTAAAGGTCATTTGCATGTAAATCGATAGTTTTATGAAAACTGTGCAATCTGTGTGTTTCGGACTTGAAAATGTCGACATGCATAGCCCATACTATTCTGTACAAATTTCTTTTGGAGAAGTGTCTTGCATGTGATATCTTTATCTATGTCTTGACTACAACATACTTAAGTTTCGTGATTTTTGAAGGTCATTTGCATATTAAATAGATAGTGTTATGAAAACTGTCCAATCTGTGTGTTTCGGACTTGAAAATGTCGACATGCATAGCCCATACTATTCTGTACAAATTTCTTTTGGAGAAGTGTTTTGCATGTAATATCTTTACCTGTGTCTTGAACGCACAATACTTATATTTCGTGATTTTTGAAGGTCATTTGCATATTAAATCGACTGTGTTATGAAAACTGTGAAATCTGTGTGTTTCGGACTTGAAAATGTTGACATGCATAGCCCATACTATTCTGTACAAATTTCTTTTGGAGAAGTGTCCTGCATGTGATATCTTTAGCTGTGTCTTGACTACAACATACTTAAGTTTCGTGATTTTTAAAGGTCATTTGCATGTAAATCGATAGTTTTATGAAAACTGTGCAATCTGTGTGTTTCGGACTTGAAAATGTCGACATGCATAGCCCATACTATTCTGTACAAATTTCTTTTTGTAGAAGTGTCTTGCATGTGATATCTTTATCTATGTCTTGACTACAACATACTTAAGTTTCGTGATTTTTGAAGGTCATTTGCATATTAAATAGATAGTGTTATGAAAACTGTCCAATCTGTGTGTTTCGGACTTGAAAATGTCGACATGCATAGCCCATACTATTCTGTACAAATTTCTTTTGGAGAAGTGTTATGCATGTAATATCTTTACCTGTGTCTTGACTACACAATACTTATATTTCGTGATTTTTTAAGGTCATTTGCATATTAAATCGACTGTGTTATGAAAACTGTGCAATCTGTGTGTGTTTCGGACTTGAAAATGTTGACATGCATAGCCCATACTATTCTGTACAAATTTCTTTTGGAGAAGTGTCCTGCATGTGATATCTTTAGCTGTGTCTTGACTACAACATACTTAAGTTTCGTGATTTTTAAAGGTCATTTGCATGTAAATCGATAGTTTTATGAAAACTGTGCAATCTGTGTGTTTCGGACTTGAAAATGTCGACATGCATAGCCCATACTATTCTGTACAAATTTCTTTTGGAGAAGTGTCTTGCATGTGATATCTTTATCTATGTCTTGACTACAACATACTTAAGTTTCGTGATTTTTGAAGGTCATTTGCATGTTAAATCGATAGTGTTATGAAAACTGTCCAATCTGTGTGTTTCGGACTTGAAAATGACGACATGCATAGCCCATACTATTCTGTACAAATTTCTTTTGGAGAAGTGTCTTGCATGTGATATCTTTATCTATGTCTTGACAACAACATACTTAAGTTTCGTGATTTTTGAAGGTCATTTGCATATTAAATCGATAGTGTTATGAAAACTGTCCAATCTGTGTGTTTCGGACTTGAAAATGTCGACATGCATAGCCCATACTATTCTAAACAAATTTCTTTTGGAGAAGTGTTCTGCATGTGATATCTTTATCTGTGTCTTCACAACAACATACTTAAATTTCGTGATTTTTGAAGGTCATTTGCATATTAAATCGATAGTGTTATGAAAACTGTCCAATCTGTGTGTTTCGGACTTGAAAATGTCGACATGCATAGCCCATACTATTCTGTACAAATTTCTTTTGGAGAAGTGTTCTGCATGTGATATCTTTATCTGTGTCTTGACAACAACATAGTTAAATTTCGTGATTTTTGAAGGTCATTTGCATATTCAATCGACTGTGTTATGAAAACTGTGCAATCTGTTAGTTTCGGAGTTGAAAATGTCGACATGCATAGCCCATACTATTCTGTACAAATTTCTTTTGGAGAAGTGTCCTGCATGTGATATCTTTATCTTTGTCTTGACTACAACATACTTAAGTTTCGTGATTTTTGAAGGTCATTTGCATGTTAAATCGATAGTGTTATGAAAACTGTCCAATCTGTGTGTTTCGGACTTGAAAATGTCGACATGCATAGCCCATACTATTCTGTACAAATTTCTTTTGGAGAAGTGTCTTGCATGTGATATCTTTATCTATGTCTTGACAACAACATACTTAAGTTTCGTGATTTTTGAAGGTCATTTGCATATTAAATCGATAGTGTTATGAAAACTGTCCAATCTGTGTGTTTCGGACTTGAAAATGTCGACATGCATAGCCCATACTATTCTGTACAAATTTCTTTTGGAGAAGTGTTCTGCATGTGATATCTTTATCTGTGTCTTCACAACAACATACTTAAATTTCGTGATTTTTGAAGGTCATTTGCATATTAAATCGATAGTGTTATGAAAACTGTCCAATCTGTGTGTTTCGGACTTGAAAATGTCGACATGCATAGCCCATACTATTCTGTACAAATTTCTTTTGGAGAAGTGTTCTGCATGTGATATCTTTATCTGTGTCTTGACAACAACATAGTTAAATTTCGTGATTTTTGAAGGTGATTTGCATATTAAATCGACTGTGTTATGAAAACTGTGCAATCTGTTAGTTTCGGAGTTGAAAATGTCGACATGCATAGCCCATACTATTCTGTACAAATTTCTTTTGGGAAGTGTCCTGCATGTGATATCTTTATCTATGTCTTGACTACAACATACTTAAGTTTCGTGATTTTTGAAGGTCATTTGCATGTTAAATCGATAGTGTTATGAAAACTGTCCAATCTGTGTGTTTCGGACTTGAAAATGTCGACATGCATAGCCCATACTATTCTGTACAAATTTCTTTTGGAGAAGTGTCTTGCATGTGATATCTTTATCTATGTCTTGACAACAACATACTTAAGTTTCGTGATTTTGAAGGTCATTTGCATATTAAATCGATAGTGTTATGAAAACTGTCCAATCTGTGTGTTTTCGGACTTGAAAATGTCGACATGCATAGCCCATACTATTCTGTACAAATTTCTTTTGGAGAAGTGTTCTGCATGTGATATCTTTATCTGTGTCTTCACAACAACATACTTAAATTTCGTGATTTTTGAAGGTCATTTGCATATTAAATCGATAGTGTTATGAAAACTGTCCAATCTGTGTGTTTCGGACTTGAAAATGTCGACATGCATAGCCCATACTATTCTGTACAAATTTCTTTTGGAGAAGTGTTCTGCATGTGATATCTTTATCTGTGTCTTGACAACAACATAGTTAAATTTCGTGATTTTTGAAGGTCATTTGCATATTAAATCGACTGTGTTATGAAAACTGTGCAATCTGTTAGTTTCGGAGTTGAAAATGTCGACATGCATAGCCCATACTATTCTGTACAAATTTCTTTTGGGAAGTGTCCTGCATGTGATATCTTTATCTATGTCTTGACTACAACATACTTAAGTTTCGTGATTTTTGAAGGTCATTTGCATGTTAAATCGATAGTGTTATGAAAACTGTCCAATCTGTGTGTTTCGGACTTGAAAATGTCGACATGCATAGCCCATACTATTCTGTACAAATTTCTTTTGGAGAAGTGTTCTGCATGTGATATCTTTATCTGTGTCTTCACAACAACATACTTAAATTTCGTGATTTTTGAAGGTCATTTGCATATTAAATCGATAGTGTTATGAAAACTGTCCAATCTGTGTGTTTCGGACTTGAAAATGTCGACATGCATAGCCCATACTATTCTGTACAAATTTCTTTTGGAGAAGTGTCTTGCATGTGATATCTTTATCTATGTCTTGACAACAACATACTTAAGTTTCGTGATTTTTGAAGGTCATTTGCATATTAAATCGATAGTGTTATGAAAACTGTCCAATCTGTGTGTTTCGGACTTGAAAATGTCGACATGCATAGCCCATACTATTCTGTACAAATTTCTTTTGGAGAAGTGTTCTCCATGTGATATCTTTATCTATGTCTTGACTACAACATACTTAAGTTTCGTGATTTTTGAAGGTCAGTTGCATATGAAATCGATTGTGTTATGAAAACTGTGCAATCTGTGTGTTTCGAACTTGAAAATGTTGACATGCATGTCCTATACTATTCTGTACAAATTTCTTTTGGAGAAGTGTCCTGAATGTGATATCTTTATCGATGTCTTTACTGCAACATACTTAAATTTCGTGATTTTTGAAGGTCATTTGCATATTAAATCGACCGTGTTATGAAAACTGTGCAATCTGTGTGTTTCGGACTTGAAAATGTTGACATGCGTGGCCTATGCTAGTCTGTCCAAATTTCTTTTGGAAAAGTGTCCTGAATGTCATATCTTTATGTATGTCTTGACTACAACATACTTAAATTTCGTGATTTTTGAATGTAATTTGCATATTATATCGACTGTGTTATGAAAACTGTGCAATCTGTGTGTTTCGGACTTGAAAATGTTGACACGCTTGGCCTATACTATTCTGTCCAAATTTCTTTTGGAAAAGTGTCCTGAATGTCATATCTTTATGTATGTCTTGACTACAACATACTTAAATTTCGTGATTTTGAATGTAATTTGCATATTATATCGATAGTGTTATGAAAACTGTGCAATCTGTGTGTTTCGGACTTGAAAATGTTGACATGCGTGGCCTATGCTAGTCTGTCCAAATTTCTTTTGGAAAAGTGTCCTGAATGTCATATCTTTATGTATGTCTTGACTACAACATACTTAAATTTCGTGATTTTTGAATGTAATTTGCATATTATATCGACTGTGTTATGAAAACTGTGCAATCTGTGTGTTTCGGACATGAAAATGTTGACATGCGTGGCCTATGCTAGTCTGTCCAAATTTCTTTTGGAAAAGTGTCCTGAATGTCATATCTTTATGTATGTCTTGACTACAACATACTTAAATTTCGTGATTTTTGAAGGTCAGTTGCATATGAAATCGATTGTGTTATTAAAACTGTGCAATCTGTGTGTTGCTGAATTGAAAATGTTGACATGCATGGGCTATACTATTTTGTACAAATTTCTTTTGGAGAAGTGTCCTGCACGTGATATCTTTATCTATGTCTTGACTACAACATACTTAAGTTACGTGATTTTTGACGGTCATTTGCATATTAAATCGACTGTGTTATGAAACTGTGCAATCTGTGTGTTTCGGACTTGAAAATGTCGACATGCATGGCCCATACTATTCTGTCCAAATTTCTTTTGGAAAAGTGTCCTGAATGTCATATCTTTATCTATGTCTTGACTACAACATACTTAAATTTCTTGATTTTTGAAAGTCATTTGCATATTAAATCGACCGTGTTATGAAAACTGTGCAATCTGTGTGTTTCGGACTTGAAAATGTCGACATGTGTGGCCTATACTATTCTGTCCAAATTTCTTTTGGAAAAGTGTCCTGAATGTCATATCTTTATCTATGTCTTGACTACAACATACTTAAATTTCTTGATTTTTGAAAGTCATTTGCATATTAAATCGACCGTGTTATGAAAACTGTGCAATCTGTGTGTTTAGGACTTGAAAATGTCGACATGTGTGGCCTATACTATTCTGTCCAAATTTCTTTTGGAAAAGTGTCCTGAATGTGATATCTTTATCTATGTCTTGACTACAACATACTTAAGTTTCGTGATTTTTGAAGGTCAGTTGCATATGAAATCGATTGTGTTATGAAAACTGTGCAATCTGTGTGTTTCGAACTTGAAAATGTTGACATGCATGTCCTATACTATTCTGTACAAATTTCTTTTGGAGAAGTGTCCTGAATGTGATATCTTTATTGATGTCTTTACTGCAACATACTTAAATTTCGTGATTTTTGAAGGTCATTTGCATATTAAATCGACCGTGTTATGAAAAATGTGCAATCTGTGTGTTTCGGACTTGAAAATGTTGACATGCGTGGCCTATGCTAGTCTGTCCAAATTTCTTTTGGAAAAGTGTCCGGAATGTCATATCTTTATGTATGTCTTGACTACAACATACTTAAATTTCGTGATTTTTGAATGTAATTTGCATATTATATCGACTGTGTTATGAAAACTGTGCAATCTGTGTGTTTCGGACTTGAAAATGTTGACACGCGTGGCCTATACTATTCTGTCCAAATTTCTTTTGGATAAGTGTCTTGCATGTGATATCTTTATCTATGTCTTGACTACAACATACTTAAGTTTCGTGATTTTTGAAGGTCAGTTGCATATGAAATCGATTGTGTTATTAAAACTGTGCAATCTGTGTGTTTCGAACTTGAAAATGTTGACATGCATGTCCTATACTATTCTGTACAAATTTCTTTTGGAGAAGTGTCCTGCACGTGATATCTTTATCTATGTCTTGACTACAACATACTTAAGTTACGTGATTTTTGACGGTCATTTGCATATTAAATCGACTGTGTTATGAAACTGTGCAATCTTTGTGTTTCGGACTTGAAAATGTCGACATGCATGGCCCATACTATTCTGTACAAATTTCTTTTGGAGAAGTTTCCTGCATGTGATATCTTTACCTGTGTCTTGACTACAATATACTTAAATTTCGTGATTTTTTAAGGTTATTTGCATATTAAATCGACTGTGTTATGAAAACTGTGCAATCTGTGTGTTTCGGACTTGAAAATGTCGACATGCATGGCCCATACTATTCTGTACAAATTTCTTTTGGTGAAGTGTCCTGGATGTGATATCTTTATCTATGTCTTGGCTGCAACATACTTAAATTTCGTGATTTTTGAAGGTCATTTGCATATTAAATTGTGTTATGAAAACTGTGCAATCTGTGTGTTTCGGACTTGAAGATGTTGACATGCATGGCCTATACTATTCTGTCCAAATTTCTTTTGCAGAAGTGTCCTGCATGTGATATCTTTATCTATGTCTTGACTACAACATACTTAAATTTTGTGATTTTTGAAGGTCAGTTGCATATTAAATCGATTGTGTTATGAAAACTGTGCAATCTGTGTGTTTCGGACTTGAAAATGTTGACATGCATGGCCGATACTATTCTATACAAATTTCTTTTGGAGAAGTGTCTTGCATGTGATATCTTTATCTATGTCTTGACTACAACATAGTTAAGTTTCGTGATTTTTGAAGGTCAGTTGCATATGAAATCGATTGTGTTATGAAAACTGTGCAATCTGTGTGTTTCGAACTTGAAAATGTTGACATGCGTGGCCTATGCTATTCTGTCCAAATTTCTTTTGGGAAAGTGTCCTGAATGTCATATCTTTATCTATGTCTTGACTACAACATACTTAAATTTCGTGATTTTTGAAGGTCAGTTGCATATGAAATCGATTGTGTTATTAAAACTGTGCAATCTGTGTGTTGCTGAATTGAAAATGTTGACATGCATGGCCTATACTATTTTGTACAAATTTCTTTTGGAGAAGTGTCCTGCACGTGATATCTTTATCTATGTCTTGACTACAACATACTTAAGTTACGTGATTTTTGACGGTCATTTGCATATTAAATCGACTGTGTTATGAAACTGTGCAATCTGTGTGTTTCGGACTTGAAAATGTCGACATGCATGGCCCATACTATTCTGTACAAATTTCTTTTGGAGAAGTGTCCTGCATGTGATATCTTTACCTGTGTCTTGACTACAATATACTTAAATTTCGTGATTTTTGAAGGTCATTTGCATATTAAATCGACTGTGTTATGAAAACTGTGCAATGTGTGTGTTTCGGACTTGAAAATGTCGACATGCATGGCCTATACTATTCTGTACAAATTTCTTTTGGAGAAGTGTCCTGAATGTGATATCTTTCTCTATGTCTTGGCTGCAACATACTTAAATTTCGTGATTTTTGAAGGTCATTTGCATATTAAATTGTGTTATGAAAACTGTGCAATCTTTGTGTTTCGAACTTGAAGATGTTGACATGCATGGCCTATACTATTCTGTAGAAATTTCTTTTGCAGAAGTGTCCTGCATGTGATATCTTTATCTATGTCTTGACTACAACATACTTAAATTTTGTGATTTTTGAAGGTCAGTTGCATATTAAATCGATTGTGTTATGAAAACTGTGCAATCTGTGTGTTTCGGACTTGAAAATGTTGACATGCATGGCCGATACTATTCTATACAAATTTCTTTTGGAGAAGTGTCTTGCATGTGATATCTTTATCTATGTCTTGACTACAACATACTTAAATTTTGTGTTTTTTGAAGGTCAGTTGCATATTAAATCGATTGTGTTATGAAAACTGTGCAATCTGTGTGTTTCGGACTTGAAAATGTCGACATGCATGGCCCATACTATTCTGTACAAATTTCTTTTGGAGAAGTGTCCGGAATGTGATATCTTTATCTATGTCTTGACTGCAACATACTTAAATTTCTTGATTTTTGAAGGTCATTTGCATATGAACTCGACCGTGTTGTGAAAACTGTGCAATCTGTGTGTTTCGGACTTGAAAATGTCGACATGCGTGGCCTATACTATTCTGTCCAAATTTCTTTTGGAAAAGTGTCCTGAATGTCATATCTTTATCTGTGTCTTGACTACAACATACTTAAATTTCGTGATTGTTGAAGGTCATTTGTATATTAAATCGACTGTGTTATGAAAACTGTGCAATCTGTGTGGTTCAGACTTGAAAATGTCGACATGCATGGCCCATACTATTCTGTACAAATTTCTTTTGGAGAAGTGTCCTGAATGTGATATCTTTATCTATGTCCTGACTACAAATACTTCAGTTTCGTGATTTTTGAACTTTATTTGCATATTAAATCGATAGTGTTATGAAAACTGTGCAATCTGTGTGTTTCGGACTTGAAAATGTCGACATGCGTGGCCTATACTATTCTGTCCAAATTTCGTTTGGAAAAGTGTCCTGAATGTCATATCTTTATTTATGTCTTGACTACAACATACTTAAATTTCTTTATTTTTGAAAGTCATTTGCATATTAAATTGACCGTGTTATGAAAACTGTGCAATCTGTGTGTTTCGGACTTGAAAATGTCGACATGCGTGGCCTATACTATTCTGTCCAAATTTCTTTTGGAAAAGTGTCCTGAATGTCATATCTTTATCTATGTCTTGACTACAACATACTTAAATTTCTTTATTTTTGAAGGTCATTTGCATATTAAATCGACCGTGTTATGAAAACTGTGCAATCTTTGTGTTTCGGACTTGAAAATGTCGACATGCGTGGCCTATACTATTCTGTCCAAATTTCTTTTGTAAAAGTGTCCTGAATGTCATATCTTTATCTATGTCTTGACTACAACATACTTAAATTTCTTGATTTTTGAAAGTCATTTGCATATTAAATCGACCGTGTTATGAAAACTGTGCAATCTGTGTGGTTCGGACTTGAAAATGTCGACATGCATGGCCCATACTATTCTGTACAAATTTCTTTTGGAGAAGTGTCCTGCATGTGATATCTTTATCTATGTCCTGACTACAAATACTTCAGTTTCGTGATTTTTGAAGGTCATTTGCATATTAAATCGATAGTGTTATGAAAACTGTGCAATCTGTGTGTTTCGGACTTGAATATGTCGACATGCGTGGCCTATACTATTCTGTCCAAATTTCGTTTGGGAAAGTGTCCTGAATGTCATATCTTTATCTATGTCTTGACTACAACATACTGAAATTTCGTGATTTTTGAATGTCATTTGCATATTAAATCGACTGTGTTATGAAAACTGTGGAATCTGTGCTTTTCGGACTTGAAAATGTTGACATGCATGGCCTATACTATTCTATACAAATATCTTTTGGAGAAGTGTCCTGCATGTGATATCTTTATCTATGTCTTGACTACAACATACTTAAGTTTCGTGATTTTTGAATGTCATTTGCATATTAAATCGACTGTGTTATGAAAACTGTGCAATCTGTGTGTTTCGGACTTGAAAATGTTGACACGCGTGGCCTATACTATTCTGTCCAAATTTCTTTTGGATAAGTGTCCTGAATGTCATATCTTTATCTGTGTCTTGGCTACAACATACTTAAATTTCGTGATTTTTGAATGTCATTTGCATATTAAATCGACTGTGTTATGAAAACTGTGCAATCTGTGTGTTACGGACTTGAAAATGTTGACATGCATGGCCTATACTATTCTATACAAATTTCTTTTGGACAAGTGTCCAGCATGTGATATCTTTACCTGTGTCTTGACTACAACATACTTAAATTTCGTGATTTTTGAAGGTCATTTGCATATTAAATCGACTGTGTTATGAAAACTGTGCAATCTGTGTGTTTCGGACTTGAAAATGTCGACATGCATGGCCCATACTATTCTGTACAAATTTCTTTAGGAGAAGTGTCCTGAATGTGATATCTTCATCTATGTGTTGACTGCAACATACTTAAATTTCGTGATTTTTGAATGTCATTTGCATATTAAATCGACTGTGTTATGAAAACTGTGCAATCTGTGTGTTGCTGAATTGAAAATGTTGACATGCATGGCCTATACTATTTTGTACAAATTTCTTTTGGAGAAGGGTCCTGCACGTGATATCTTTATCTATGTCTTGACTACAACATACTTAAGTTACGTGATTTTTGACGGTCATTTGCATATTAAATCGACTGTGTTATGAAACTGTGCAATCTGTGTGTTTCGGACTTGAAAATGTCGACATGCATGGCCCATACTATTCTGTACAAATTTCTTTTGGAGAAGTGTCCTGCATGTGATATCTTTACCTGTGTCTTGACTACAATATACTTAAATTTCGTGATTTTTGAAGGTCATTTGCATATTAAATCGACTGTGTTATGAAAACTGTTCAATCTCTGTGTTTCGGACTTGAAAATGTCGACATGCATGGCCTATACTATTCTGTACAAATTTCTTTTGGAGAAGTGTCCTGAATGTGATATCTTTATCTATGTCTTGTCTGCAACATACTTAAATTTCGTGATTTTTGAAGGTCATTTGCATATTAAATTGTGTTATGAAAACTGTGCAATCTGTGTGTTTCGAACTTGAAGATGTTGACATGCATGGCCTATACTATTCTGTAGAAGTTTCTTTTGCAGAAGTGTCCTGCATGTGATATCTTTATCTATTTCTTGACTACAACATACTTAAATTTTGTGATTTTTGAAGGTCAGTTGCATATTAAATCGATTGTGTTATGAAAACTGTGCAATCTGTGTGTTTCGGACTTGAAAATGTTGACATGCATGGCCGATACTATTCTATTAAAATTTCTTTTGGAGAAGTGTCTTGCATGTGATATCTTTATCTATGTCTTGACTACAACATAGTTAAGTTTCGTGATTTTTGAAGGTCAGTTGCATATGAAATCGATTGTGTTATGAAACTGTGCAATCTGTGTGTTTCGAACTTGAAAATGTTGACATGCATGTCCTATACTATTCTGTACAAATTTCTTTTGGAGAAGTGTCCTGAATGTGATATCTCTATCGATGTCTTTACTGCAATATACTTAAATTTCGTGATTTTTGAAGGTCATTTGCATATTAAATCGACCGTGTTATGAAAACTGTGCAATCTGTGTGTTTCGGACTTGAAAATGTTGACATGCGTGGCCTATGCTATTCTGTCCAAATTTCTTTTGGAAAAGTGTCCTGAATGTCATATCTTTATCTATGTCTTGACTACAACATACTTAAATTTCGTGATTTTTGAACGTCATTTGCATATTATATCGACTGTGTTATGAAAACTGTGCAATCTGTGTGTTTCCGAATTGAAAATATTGACATGCATGGCCTATACTATTCTGTAGAAATTTCTTTTGGAGAAGTGTCCTGCATGTGATAGCTTTATCTATCTGTTGACTACAATATACTTAAATTTCATGATTTTTTAATGTCATTTGCATTTTAAATCGACTGTGTTATGAAAACTGTGCAATCTGTGTGTTTCGGACTTGAAAATGTTGACATGCATGGCCTATACTATTCTATACAAATTTCTTTTGGAGAAGTGTCTTGCATGTGATATCTTTATCTATGTCTTGACTACAACATACTTAAGTTTCGTGATTTTTGAAGGTCATTTGCATATTAAATCGATTGTGTTATGAAAACTGTGCAATCTGTGTGTTTCGAACTTGAAAATGTTGACATGCATGGCCTATACTATTCTGTAGAAATTTCTTTTGCAGAAGTGTCCTGCATGTGATATCTTTATCTATGTCTTGACTACAACATACTTAAATTTTGTGATTTTTGAAGGTCAGTTGCATATTAAATCGATTGTGTTATGAAAACTGTGCAATCTGTGTGTTTCGAACTTGAAAATGTTGACATGCATGGCCTATACTATTCTGTACAAATTTCCTTTGGAGAAGTATCCTGAATGTGATATCTTTATCTATGTCTTGACTGCAACATACTTAAATTTCTTGATTTTTCAAGGTCATTTGCATATTAAATCGACCGTGTTATGAAAACTGTGCAATCTGTGTGTTTCGGACTTGAAAATGTTGACATGCATGGCCTATACTATTCTGTACAAATTTGTTTTGGGAAAGTGTCCTGCATGTGATATCTTTATCTATGTCTTTACTACAACATACTTAAGTTTCGTGATTTTTGAAGGTCAGTTGCTTATTAAATCGACTGTGTTATGAAAACTGTGCAATCTGTGTGTTTCGGACTTGAAATTGTCGACATGCATAGCCCATACTATTCTGTACAAATTTCTGTTGGAGAAGTGATTCGCATGAAACATCTTCATCTATGTCTTGACTACAACATACTTAAATTTCGTGATTTTTGAAGGTCAGTTGCATTTTAAATCGATTGTGTTATGAAAACTGTGCAATCTGTGTGTTTCAAACTTGAAAATGTTGACATGCATGGCCTATACTATTCTGTGCAACTTTCTTTTGGAGAAGTGTCCTGACTGTGATATCTTTATCTATGTCTTGACTGCAACATACTTAAATGTCTTGATTTTTGAAGGTCAGTTGCATATTAAATCGATTGTGTTATGAAAACTGTGCAATCTCTGTGTTTCGAACTTGAAAATGTTGACATGCATGGCCTATACTATTCTGTACAACTTTCTTTTGGAGAAGTGTCCTGAATGTGATATCTTTATCGATGTCTTGACTGCAACATACTTAAATTTCTTGATTGTTGAAGGTCATTTGCATATTAAATCGATAGTGTAATGAAAACTGTGCAATCTGTGTGTTTCGGACTTGAAAATGTCGACATGCATAGCCCATACTATGCTGTAAACATTTCTTTTGGAGAAGTGTCCTGCATGTGATATCTTTATCTATGTCTTGGCTACAACATACTTAAATTTTGTGATTTTTGAAGGTCATTTACATATTAAATGGACCGTGTTATGAAAACTGTGCAATTTGTGTGTTTCGGACTTGAAAATGTTGACATGCATGGCCTATACTATTCTGTAGAAATTTCTTCAAAGATCTTGCAAAATGAACAAACATGCAAATGCGGCATGTATGCATGAGATGCATGATGAAAATATCCTTAAGTGGCTTGGATTCAATCCAAAAAGGGCTCAAAGGCCTTTCACTTTATTCATGGAAAATATTTCTTGATAGCATTAGTATTTACAGGTCTTGGCAATTCTTGACCATCCATTTCTAGAAGGATCAGTGCTCCACCAAGTAGCACTTTCCTTACAATATATGGACCTTTGTAGTTCGAAGTAAACTTCTCATGATGATCTGGAATGATAGGTAGGACCTTTCTCAAGACAAGATCATTAATATGAAAATGTCTTGGCCTGTCCTTGCAATTGAACGACCTAGCTACCCTATTATGATAGTTTTGTCCATGGCATAGGGCTTTTACCCTCTTTTCATCATTTGTATGAAGTTGTTCAGATCTTTATTAAACCCATTCAGTTTCAGAGAGCTTGACTTGAGAAAGTACCCCCAGTGAAGGGATTTCCACTTCCACAAGTAGCACAAATTTCATCCCATAGACCAATGAGAAAGGTGTTGCCCAAATTGAAGTGCAAATTGAAATTCGACAAGCAAGCAAAGCATATGGCAATTGATCATGCCAGTCACGATAGTTTTCAACCGTTTTGGCTAAAATCTTCTTGATGTTCTAATTTGCCACTTCCATAGCTCCGTTCATTTGTGGGCAGTAAGGAGAAAATTCAAGTGGCGAATGTGGAACTCTCCAAGTAATTCATCCATTATATTGTTGTTCAAGTTTGATCCATTGTCTGTGATGATCGCTTTAGAAACTCCATATCGAGTGATGATATCATGACAGATGAACCTTGCCATGCTTTTTGCATTGACATGGGCATAAGAATTGGCTTCAATCCATTTGGTGAAGTAATCAATGGCCATTAAGATAAAAACAATGTCCATTTGATGCTTTAGGATTAATTGGTCCGATGATGTCAATGCCCCACATTAAGAAAGGCCAAGACTCGGACATTTGATACAGTTCATTAGGAGGAGCATTGATTTGTGC
>JABKBG010000013.1:0-187172 GCA_014182395.1 Eucalyptus sp. ANBG9806169 | reverse complement strand
ATTGCCAAATTGTAAAAATATTTAAGATGGTAAAATCGAAAGATTCATGATTGATTTGGCAAAAAAGTAATAGGTTTAGGACTTATTGAATAATTTCTTGATTTTCTATCTACCCTAGAGCTACTTTTAGAGTGGAATAGTCGGTCCAAAGAGATGGTACAGCGGGACCACCTGGACATAATTGAGGGGAGACACCAGCGGCATCTCATGAAATTCGTGTTGCCGTCTTCGTAAGCGACAAGTCTCCTAATGATGTGTCCAGACGTACCCTGTCACATACTTCTTGAGTTCTTCTCTTCTCTTTCCTTTGCCTCCCATCTTCTCTTTGACTCGGTCTGGTTTCCAGCTCGCTTTTCGCCTGCGCATCATACCGAGTCTGCAGCATCCATACTGCCGCCATGGCTTCAGCTCCGTCCTTCTTGTCTATGTCGGTTAGGCTTGCTCGACCGGCGACGATCATAAGGAAACCCGTTATTCTCTGTTCACATGATGAGTTCATATCCACTTCTGCTAATACTTCGCGTAAATTCTAGCGGAGAATTTGATTGAAACCCTGGCGGAATCAATCGCTCATGCTATAGAATTGAGGGTAAATTGGAGGTGATGGCGCAAGATTTGTCCCATGCTACAACGATGTTGTCATCGAATTTTACTTTTCTGGCCCCATTATCAACCTGCTCATGTCACTTTCGAAATTCCTTGCAAAATAATAATAATACTGAGCAAATGTAGTCGAATTAGAGAAGGATACGATGGAATGGATGGTCAACTGTAGGCTGGTGGTGCTACCCTAGGATGCTCGTGCTAGTTCCCTTTTGCACAATTGTCCATTTCATTCCTTCTTGGATTGGAGGGTCGGTTGGTCGGGTTGTTTCTTTAGTGTTTGTTTTTGCTTTTCGTTTTTTTCTGTTGTCTTGTGAGGTTGGTCTCTCCGGCCCTGCGTGGCCTTTTCTTTCTTCTCTGTTTTCTTCGCTTCTGTTTTGCCTATTGTTTAGGCTCTTGCTTGCTTTGGCCGCCTCAGTGGTTTCTCTTGATTCCGGCACCCTTCCTCTCTTGTAGACATTTGTCTTATGGAGGGCAAGTTTTGTGGTGCCGGTTCTTTTGTAATTAGTGGTTCAAAGCTCAATACATCTTTACCTTTACCAAAAAAAAAAAAAAAGTACAGTCTCATGTAAACTAATCTCGTTATGTCCCAGGGTTTTAGTGCGCTACTGAGAATGACATAAGCTTTCTTGCTTTTAAGGAGAATAGTAGAATTTAAAATTAAAACGGGTAAGGCAATCATGAATATCGTCGCATCTTAGGAATTGTAAATCATTTGCCTTCCCATCTGGGGGAGATCTGATCAAATCTGGGTTGGGCCACCATTTTATTTACTTGTCTTTCTCTTTTTAAAAATGTTTCCTTTCCTTGTTTGTGGAGCTTCCTTGTCTTTCCTGCGCACGGAACCTCGGCATATCTCCCCTACCCCCACCAAAAAAACAAGTCGCTTTCTCTGCTTATTCTAAATGCCAATTACTCATATTCAGTCGGTGAAGCAAAGCCGATTTGACAACTTCGTGTCACCAGTGCAATCGTGTTGGTCGGTGATAGGTGATTGTTATTGCCGACGTAGAGGCATTCTCGATTTCTCAAGCAAAGAGAGAAATAGAAGATGGTGGGTCTTGTTGCTCGGCGAGGTAGCTCCTCTGCCTTAAACAGTATTGTTAGCCATTATGTTTACAAAATTATTTTTTAAATTATTCATTTTTCCTCGGACACATGGAGCCTGAATATTTTCTTTTTAAAAGAAAATTTTAAGACTACTAGGAAATTGAGTAGCAGGTTGATAATGGAGACGTAAAAGTAATTTGATGACGCATATAGTATATGTTTGTTTGAGTGAAAGTATTTTCGGGAATGAATTTTTCCGGACTTTCATTCGTTTGGTCTACCGAAATTGACTAGTCAACCGAAAATACTTTTCAATCAACGAAAATATTTACATGTCAGGGGACAATACTTTTGGGATTGAGACAGCATCGGAACCTTGTCATGACTTAGTCGGTTACTCGAATTGTAGATAAAGAAACTTTCTAGAGAGAAGCTCTAAAGAGAATACTTTCTATTGTTGAAGTATTTGAATGGATACAAATGAGGGAATGACACTATTTATATGAGAGTCCCTCTCATTATAATTGTTGATTGTCTTTTAATTTAGCGGTAGAGATCGCATCTCTCCATCTACCAATTATCGGCATTTATGCTGAGAATGCTCTGAAACTTGGTGCATTTACTGTATCACCCTTTTTTGGGAATGTTCCATAAACCAATTTTCGTGTGTCGAAAACCTCGGGATCGTGACATGTGTATAAATTAGAAATGTGAATTCCTAAATCAAACGAAGTGAAAACACTTTCCAGAATCACTCCTCTCAAATTTTTAAATATTATTTATTTATTTATTGTCCTTCTCCCCCATTGGTCTTTAGGTCTCATTTGGGAATGTTCCATAAACACTTTTGTGATCGATGACTAGCCACAAACGTGGGCTAGTGAGGCTCAACTTTCTCCAAATCTTGGTGAGGTTAAGTTTGCTAGATCCCAATGAGGTCAAGCCTTGCTTGTGGTCTATCGCTAACAGTTGTTGAGGACCGGCAACCTACAGAGGAAAAAGGAAAAAAAAAAAAGAGAAAGAAAAGAAAGAAAAAAGAAGAAGAAGAAATAAAAAAATTATTTAAAAATCCAATTCTTTTTTTGCTAGAGATCAAGTCATAAGATTGAAATCAATTTTTAAATGACATACACACCAGAAAATATTTTTGTTCACCTACACTAAATAAAGGAAAACTATATGTTCTTTTGAGAAAAATCATTTTTAGGAAGTTTTTCCTTACTATGAAATTTTTTTCCCAAACAAACACACCCTTCATGTGGCTGGTTCGGCTTGACTGTCTCCATTTTATCCTCAGTTTGCTTCGCTTATTGATTCCGCCGCGAAATTACGATAATGCCATGGATTGCTAATTTATCCATTCAAGTTCTTCAGCCCAATTCCTCGTTTTTACTTTGCCTAAGGTTTTCTTAAATAATTAAAGTGAAGATAAGAGAATAGTAGACGTGTAATAGTGTTGAGTGGTGACATTTTACATATACAAAAAATTGACAGGCTTAAACACCTTATAGAGCTCAATACGCCAACTTCAAAAGGTGCAAAGCACAATGTAATGTGAATTCTATTTATACTTTAATGTAATTAATTATCTATTATTCTAGTAGATTTCACTCTATACTTTGAGGGATCATTCCTACTAAAGGTGTAGGAATCAAAGTGCCTTTACTCTTTGATAAAATGATAATAACTACGCGAAAGTTGTCTTTTAATTAAATATCTATGATTCTATTACATTCCACTCTATAATTTCGCCACGGCCCATGGAGGAGGAAGGCGGCAGAGGGTGGGGGCAAGGCGGAGGGCATGGTCGAGGAGGAGGTCACATGTTTGAGCAAGAGCACTGTTTGATTGAGGAGTCTACGTGAGAGTGACGGGAGTGATTTTAGGAAGGTCTGTTCATGGAGATTGTTTGCTCCGGAGGGTGATTTCTGTAAAGTTTGAAGCACGAAAGGCGAGCTACTGTTGCATGACGGCCACGGACATCAATTCACTAGGGAGACGCATTTCAGGAGGTGGACGAGGATTGGAGATCGAAACCGAACTGTCGAATTTGATGGTTGGAAAACATGCAGATAAGATTGCATGCCCAGCTCCAAAACCAAATTTCATTCTGATTCAATGACTTTCTCTCCATTTTTCATAATGAAAAATGTTTAAGAATTCTCACTTATTCAATAGTTGTAAAGTATTATTTATACTCAAGTGAAAGTTTTGCGGCGAATTATGTATTGTATTGTAAATATAAAATGAAAAAAAAAAAAAGAGGCTTAGTGCCCATATTGCTAAGGGTGCGTTTGGATGGAAGATTTAGAAGCGTCATTTTTGGCCCTCTTCACCAAAATGTGGGTGTTTGAACCCATCTCGAAGAGCCGAAACGGGCGCTAAATCTTTGAATGCTCGAAATTTAGTAGGGACACCAGCTTTATTTTCAACCAAATCTTGAAAACAATTTTCTTTTCCTAAATTACCCTCATTAATTTTTTATATTTCCTTTCTTGCCCTTGTATTTATTTTTTTAATTAAAAATTCAGCAGCCCTTCGAGACCCGGGCGAGGCCGCCCTGCGGCCGCGAGACCCAGGCGGCGGTCGCTCGGGTCACGCGGCCCCACAGGGTCGAGCGACCACGGTCGCCCGAGGTCGGGCGACCTCCGGTGGCCCTCGGGCAAGTCGCGCGACCCTCGCCGAGGGTCGCCCGAGGTCGGGCGACCTCCGCGTCCCTACCGGGTCGCGCGACCCTCGCGGGAGGTCGCCCAACCTCGGCGACCTCCGGGACGCCGCCCGGCGCGATCTGCTTGCCGCGCTGCGCAGCCTCGCGGCCCTGGCGAAGGGCTTAGCTAAATTTAAAAAAAAAAAGAAAATAAAAAAAAGAAAAGAAAATAAAATATATATATACCCATCAAAGCCCTTGCCAAAGTATTTTTTACCAAACACACATTCAACTCAAAGCCCATTTGGAAAATTTTTTTATCAAACACACCGTATTTTCCCTAAGTAGCTTTGAGGCTTTTCGGCCTTTGATTGACTGGATGGGCTTTCTAAATGCCCATCCAAACTCACCCTAATTCACCTCTCCCAATTATATTCGAGATATTAGCGTAAATTTCTACATAGGAATTATGAGTCTTGACTCTTGAATTCATGATACTTATTCTAGTCATAAGTTTCTCAATGATGAAAATTAAGTAACGACAAATTAATAGTTTCTAGACAAGTGCCGTAAATTTACATCTATCTAATTCCTCATTCTCATTCTCATTATATTAGTCAATAGGAATTACATTCGCATCTAATGACGATTATTAATTTCTAAATAAAAAATTATCTTTTTATTTTTGTTAATTTTTATCATTTTTTCTTAGGGATAAGTATACTATAAGTCTTAAAACTCATCACGAAAGTGTAATTAAGTCCTAAAACTCACAAAAAGTACAATTCAGTTCCAAAACTTGTCAAATTTGTGCAAAAAGATATTGCTCCATCTCTTGAAGCCCGCGTCCTCTCTTTTTTCTTTAAGTTTTGCATATTCTAGTGCTAACTTAGGCATCATAGATCCAATCCAAATATGAAGGCCAAACATCTTGACCCGTTTATAGTGATGCAGATCAATCCTAGGGCGATACCTTCTGCCAAGTCTGTGATTCCCATTCCAGTCATTAGCAGTCTAGATGCGCGGAAATTGTTTAATTTCTCGGCCATCATCTGGTAGCATGCCTCGAAACTGTATATTCTCAAGACCCGCGGAGGGTGTCTCCGTCTAGATGCTCGTTTAATCTCGGATGTATGAATCCACGTTTCTGAGTGTAAGAAGGGGTAGGGGCGGGATCAAAATGGGGTGGCCTGAATCAGATGGGCCGGCGGATTTTCCTTTCAATAATGGAAGTGCGGCCAGAAACGTGAAGAGACCGACCGGTCAGGCACGGCAAGGTCCGGCAATCCCTCAGCCAAGGGAGAGCCACGCTTGGTTTTGATTGATGTGAAGTTAAATGGGAGTCCACGTGCCCATCTATTACCACGGGTTGTCGACAAAATTGACAGGAGAATCCCAGTGCATCAATTGCTCGAAAGTCGAGTTCCAGTGCACTGTCAAATGAAATCAAAGCTCTGTGATGGGGGCGGGATGATAAGGACTTTCAAATTCACAAAGGAAGGAACAAAGCAGTGAAAAGCTGCACCACCATGAGGTGGCCGGGACGCCGCTAAAAGGGAGGACACAGCCTAACAAGCCATCTCAATTTAATAAAAATGATAGAGAAAGCACTAGCAAAAGTTGAACTACAGGAAGTGGTACCGATCTAAGAAGTACAAACTAACAGTACAGTGCCAGGACCGTTTCTATGACCCTACCCTAGAGCTACTTCCATGGGTTTATATTGAACACTCCTGGGTCTAAAGACAAGGTACATCACGAAGACAGATAGACACAACGAGACCACCGACAACAATAGAGAGAAGGCTGTAGTGGCATCCCATGAACTTGGTGATGCTGTCTTCGTAAGGGACGAGCCTCCTAAGGATATGTCCAGAGGTACCCAGTCACGGTTGATGGAGGAGTGCACTGACCCATGCCATGGGTTCCCATCGACAGGATACCAAAATGCCACTGACCTCTTGCTTGACTCACCTATAGTGAACTGGGCATCCTGCACAAGTTGGGTATGTCGAGTTATATCATATCTTCATTGTTATAGAGCATGCTCACAATTCTTGCACAATTATCAAATGAAATAGCTGATGTGGCAATAGGCCACTAAAAGATCAAAAAATCAAATATTCCTTGGACAGTAGCATCTTTATCATGCAGATAAAGATGGTCTCAGTAAGTTCAGCAACAAAGAGAGGTCTCCAAGACACTTCAAAAGCTTTCGGCACAAGGCAAATCAAACACTAGAGCTGCCGAGCATTTTACAAAGTTGAATGAGCCAGAAAATTTTGAGGTATCATACAAGCAGATGTTCTGCATATCAAATATGAAAGATTCAAAGTACCTAACAGCCATAAACTATAGCATTTGACAGAGAAGTAGTTAACTGATACCAGCTTTAGTACAGGACTAACAGATTTTTGAAAGAGTCTCACTTGCTAAATGAATCTCATCGTAAAAACAAAGAATTTTATGATATACTCATGATGCATAGCGTCAGCATATTGCAGTAACATAACATTTGAATCAACAATCAGTATCTAACCTGTTGTATGCGATCCATAGTTCGCAAAGGCCTAGAGAATTCAAAGTAATAAGTGCCGTTCTGACCATCTGAAGCATATGGACTGTCCTCCACAAAACCTGAGAGAGAATTCCAGCCATGGTAAACATGAGAAAGTATAGCGCATAGGCTCATCTCTGACAATACCTAAGGGGGAACTTTCAAAAGCCTATGCTGGTTTTCATCAGCTTTAAGCTTGACCAATAAAAAGTTACAGTGGACTGGTGCCTCAGTTTCATCTCTGTGTCCAGAACTACAACTTCCCAACTCCACACAAACTCAGCTCTAGATGCCTTCTATCTTAGTTAGGCAATACAGAGTAGCTTGGGGCCAATTGAGATTGGAAAGCTTGGTTTAAGCGGTGGAAGAAAGTTGGGGGAGGTATATGCAACTGAATACAACAATAGAAATCAGGGAACTACCTGAGTGAACAGTGAAGCTGCCATGCCACCATGCTCCATTCCAGTTATTCTGTGCACTGGAATCATTCCCTGACAGAAACCAGTCCAAAAGTCAAGTGTTAGCGACCTAACCTCTTCTTATATTAAAAAATTAAAGATTGGCATGTTCATTAGTCTCGTCCTACTGTTTCATACTATTTTGTGGGAAGGAGGGACAAATGGACCAAGAAGCAAAGTGGGGAGTAACTTCGGTCAAGTACATAAAGCAGGGATGGCAGGAAAATTTCCCAGTTGCACTAAGAAAAGGAAAAAATTCCTTTAAGGCACTCATGAAAAGTTACATATTAATATGCCATTAGATATGAATTGACAAGAGATCACTGAATTATCTGGTATCCTTTTCGAAGACCCTCCCCCCTTCCCCCAGGTTTCTTTAGTCGCCTATCCAAACAAGTGAGTAGCTCTATTAGCTTTGTCAAAAAAGTAATGCTTCAGCTATATGCATTAGCATTACGCACCACTTCTCTTAAAGAAATGGAGAGCATTTGTTTTGCACAATAACAGAGCACCACTCAGAGTACTAATTCACGAAAGCCCAATTTATCCACAATTAGCGTGGGAATTGAGTGAAAGAACTAAGCACTTAAACACAGATTGGAAGCTACAAGAACATTGGATAACACTGGAGTTAATGGACTCATGCTAGTTTATTCATGAATCTTTGTGCAAAGAATCACATGGAACTGCCACCATGGTAAATTGGAGAAAACTAGGGATTTTTTTACCTCAGTGGTGCAGTTCTGTCCACTGCATACTTGAAAAAAGGTACAAATGTAACAAAATCCAACTCAACGTCATTTGCTGAAGATAAAGTACCTCAGAACTTATCCTAGTAGCAATAGCAATGATTTACCAGTCACTGCCACAGAACAGAAGCCCTCATATACCACACACAACTTTTATGATTTTTTCCCTGCCTTCCCCAATATGCTCTATGAGTTTTATAGACGCAGTTTCCATTAAGAATGTCAGCTACGGCACAATGGAAGCAGCAATTAGGGAAAACTGATCTATCACCTACACTCAGTTGCTCTTTGCTCCTGTAATAATGAGCTTAACAGGAGTATCTAGGGTAACATTTTCATTCTGCCAATGCTATAGTGACAAAAGATGAAGATCCAGAGCAAACATGGGAAACTAGTATTACGGAGGAAAACTTTGGAATTATTTAATTTTATATACATTGTGGACCCAATTCCTAAAAATCGAATTTCGAAGAGACGCGATATGTAATATATGATATCAAGAACCCATGGGAGTCTAAATCCTAATAAAGCCCCCCCTTTTTGTTTTTTTTCTGTTTCTTATCATTGTCATTCTGTTTTCCTACCTGCCATTGTCTTTAAGATGTGGTTACATTCACATCTTGTATTTCATGTAATCCAACTTACAAATGAAGGGGAGTCATAAGAATATGCTCATAGATATCGTGAACCTGTATCTTAACAGCTTAAGCTTTTGAAAATGGTTTGTCTAACATGGTCCAACATTTCTTTAACTCTGTCAAATACAAACTACTGAGACTGAAAATTCAATGACCAAAAGAAGCAATAAAAAAAAGTGGAGGCTATGGCCCAACTTCAAAAGAATTAGATAAACAAGGAACCAAAAAACAGGTGATCATGGTCTCTTGATTGCAAAAGAATGAAGTTTATGAATAGAATACAAGCGGATGATGAAGTGGAGCAGCACACATCTGATATTTCGTGCAATTGCGAAATTCTTTTAAGTTAAAGGGCACAGTCCATAAGACAACAATGTAATCCACTGATTATAAGAAAAGATTGCACGATCATATACCATAAGGTCATGGTTTAAAAAAGACGCGGAAGATTTGGAGGCTGGGTCAAGCGGTTCACCCAAGAAAAGACGGCGGAAATAGGCACACGTGAAGAGAAGTCACATGGCTCCGAAAAGAGGGCATGAGAAATTCGTTTGAGATGGCATTCATGGGATGCCCTAATGAGAATATGCAACTTGGTGACAGCCAGACGTAAGTTGTGTAGAAGAACTAAAACTGCATAAATGCATTATTGGAAGAGAGATCTTCAGTTTATTGGAATTTGCAATCAAATAAAGTACAATGACTACAAAGCATCCATGCAGGTAAAACTAACACACACTAGAAGTTACGGCGGTAGTTCTTAGTATCAGGAACTAAATGGAATGTGAGCTGCAAAATTGATGACATACCTGTAGGACCAGTTCCATCAATGTATCTACAATGTGGGCTCCAACCATAAAGATCAACCAGATGGCCAAATCTGTTGATAGCAAGCGAATGATTTCATACAACAGCAGCAACTATCAATTGGTTCACAAAAATACAACAATGGAATATGTGGCACATCTATGAAGGTCATAATATAATAAGTTGCAGCACGTCACCTGTCACCGTCATTTTCTTCTCTATTGTTCGGTTTAATAATCATTTTGATTTTTTATGCTTCGAGTCTTTTGCATCTTTGATCAATTCGATGCGTTTGAAATGGGTGCGTGTGTGACTAGAGAAGTTGCATAGCCCCCTAAGGGATGTATTCTCTAGTTATATCGGACCGTAACTTTTTTTTTTTGTGGTAATTTCAATATAAAACGCCATGGCACACAATAATTTTTTACAGTTCACGAAGGAGATTTACTTTTTCATATTTTATGTGACGGACATCGCTCCTTGAAGAGCGCTCGCGTGACGCAGTGGGGAATGGGGCGGATTTTCACTTGGGGTGGGGGCCCACTTAACGGAAGGGTCCAACCCCCAACGGTAACAAGTGACAGGACGGGAACGAAATCCCATGCGACGTCGGTCGTGGGCTCAGGGCGCCACTCCCCCGCGGTGCGAATCATTCGCGATGGGACGATCCGGACTGTCGATCGGGCAGGGGCTCGCATAGACTGGCCTAGGGTGGAGCACGGTTCCCGAATAGAATCGGGAATCGGAGAACCGAATCGAGGGTTCCGGTTTGGTTCCCGATTCTGAGAAGACAGGTTCTGGTTCTTGGTTCCATTTTTTTCGGAACCGAGACCCTAAGTAATAAGCATAGAAACCCTAGTTTTTTCTTTCATCTTCAGCCTTCTTCACTTTCCCTTTTCTTTACATTTCCTCTCTGCAATTCTCCATGCCCTTGACAACCCCACGTTGCTCACCGCCCTACATGTCCTCCTTGCTTGCCGCCCTCGAAGCTACCCTCACGACCCACGATTTTGCCGTCGACGTTGCCGCTGCTCTATTTGATGACGCTGAAGACTCTTGCCGTCACGTGTGCCACCTCCCAACGACGATCTGCTACTGGGCTACCACTACAACGCTTTTGTTGTTCCACCGTCGCTGTTTTTCCGTTGATGACGCGGCTATTGTGTAGACTTCAACGACGAACGACCCGCATGTTAAGGTGCTTGCCAACCGTCTTAAACATTGGTTGAATTCTCTAATATCAAAGGAACAGTCAGCTTTTGTCAGTAGACGACAGAGTCAAGATAATATTTTGATGTTCAAGAGGTTCTTCACCAATTCAAGACCAGAAAGAGAAAGAGAAAATTCAATGTAATCCTGAAGATAGACATGCAAAAGGCGTATGATAGAGTTGAGTGGGATTTCCTACATGACTACTTTCTGAAATTGGGCTTCCATCCTATATAGGTTCGATGGATTATGCAATGTGTATCTACTACTTCCTTGAGTGTAAAATTTAATGGCGAGCCCCTTCCTTTCTTTTCTCCTTCGCAGGGCCTCCAACAAGGTGATCTTTTATCTCCATATTTGCTTATTTTGCTGGCAAATGTATTATCGACCTTAATCAATCAAGCTGTTAGTATGGGACACATTAAAGGTGTTAAGTTCAATCGATGGTGTCAAACCCTGTCACATTTATTTTTCGCTAATGATGCAATCTTCTTTCTAGACGGGACTATTTGGGAATGTCAGAACCTTGCTGATATTCTAAACTAGTATTGTCTGGCAACTGGTCAGGTAGTGAATCGAAACAAGTCCGGAATTATTTTCAGCAACTACTATCCCCCTAGATTGCAAGATACTATGTCGGGCGAGTTTAGAGTACCTGTGTTGACAAGATGTGGTAAATATTTGGGATTACCATCAGACTGGGGTCGATCAAAGAGGGAGATGTTCTCTTGGCCGCTAACACGAGTACATGCCAAGTTGGAGGGCTGGAAGGGCAAGTTAATATCCAAAGGAGGTAAGGAAGTACTCATTAAATTTGTCGTACAGGCTCTACCACATTACGCTATGTCTATTTTTAAGATTCCTTTGTCAATTTGCAAATCTATAGAGAAAAGCATTGCAAGATTTTGGTGGAAAAATGATCGAATAAGACGGGTATTTATTGGCAAAGATGGGAACTTTTGAAAGCAAGCAAAGATAATGGCGGCTTAGGTTTTCGTGATCTAATAGCTTTTAACGAAGCTATGCTCGGCAAACAGGCCTGGCGATTATTGCAATAGCCCTTGGCTTTATGGAGTCAACTGTTTAAAGGTTTGTATTTTCCTACGCAAAATTTCTTCTCCATAAATTCAGCATCTCGATCATCATGGGGATGGAAGAGTCTTCTACTGGGTAGGGATCCTATTCTTCCTCATCTACGCTGGTAAGTGGGTAATGGTCAAGACATCAGAATAAGAGGCGACCGTTGGTTACCTATGGGCATTCTCTATGGACCTAACAACAAAGAGGATCCATTGCTGGTGGCGGATCTTATTGATCCGACCCACCAAACTTGGAACCAATCTATGCTCCACCCTCTATTTGGAGAAGACATTACAGAACAAGTCCTTAATATACATATCAGACCTCTACCCATTGCAGATCGCATCATTTGGACAGCAATGAAAGATGGCGAATATTCAATTAAGAGCTGCTGCCACAATCAACTTCAAATAGCAAACTATAACAACAGTCATAGCGCATCATCATGCTATCAGAATCCCAAACTCCTATGGCGACGAATTTGGTCGATGAACACTGCACCAAAAATCAGAATATTTACCTGGGCTGTTTGTTAGAATGCCATTGCGACGAGAGCTAACTTATTTCATCGACACATAGCCTCGGATCCTTGGTGTCATCTGTGTCAACAACAGCGTCCTGAAACCATCGAGCATCTGTTCCTCCAATGTGCGTGGACCTACGCTGTATGGGCAAACCAGCAAATTAATATTCAAATCTCCCCTCGGTCCATCTGTCGCCTAGATCAGTGGTTATTTGACAGAGTAGCTACACCGAAGCACTTACCAGGGCTTGAGCTCACTGCCAACACTCTCTGGCAGATTTGGAGAATGCTCAATGATTTTGTGTTCCACAATCAAAAGCCAGAACCACAAAGAGTTGTCGAAGCGGCTGTCGCTCAGACTAAGGCTTTTACCTCCCCTCCTGTTACTTGTTGACACCTAATTTTGGAAAAATAAAATTGCATTTTGAACAAATAAAAGAAAAAAAAAATGAAAATGGGGGAAATTGATTTGATTGAATTATGCAAGGTAGTTTGAAATTCTGATGAGTATTCAGATTTTGATAAATGCATGAATAATTCAAAAATCAGGTGAATAAAGGGCAACAATTTCAATAAAATGGAAGGAATCAAGTAAAATCGAGCTGATTGCGAAATCACGTTCCGATTTGCAGGCTTGATTGAATGTACAGAAGATGGCAATTCGAAAGTTACCATGGAAAGCGGCCGTCCGGAAATCACTATAAAGAGAGACATAATTTTCGTGCAAAGGAGGAGCGATTTTTGAAAAATTCAGAGCAAAAGTGAGGAAGAAATTCTTCGTTTCTTTTGAGTTCAATTTTTTAGAGGGGTTAGGTCAAAGGGCTGTTTGCCCTTTTTGAAGAAAAGTACAAAAGTCAGCGGGGAATACGTGCGAGGAGATGTGAGGTGAAGTGAGAGAGAGAGAAACAAAAAAAAAAAGAGAAAGGAAAGAGATGTGCACTGTGCTTCTTCTTCGTGGGTTTCTTTCTCTGACAAGCCCCACGCTGTTCCGCTGCTGCCCATCGCGCCCGCACCGGCCCCTGCGCGCCCCGCTCACCCATCGTTGCACCGAGCCGATGTTTGCGGCTCCACGGTTGCACCCACGACCTGCTTTTGCCCATCCGACGCCGGAGCTCCGGCCGTCACTCCCGACCTCCGCCATGCCTCGGCCCGGCACTCGCGCTCCTTCACGGCCCATCTCCACTCACCGGACGCCGCGCTGCGCCTCGACGCCCCGCGTCTCACGAAGCCCGAGGCTCCCGCAACCACCACGCCTCGCCCTTTGTTCGAGCACCCGCAAGAACCCGCCCAACGCCGCGCCGTGCCCATGCGCCACCGATCTCCGCCGCCCCGAGCTCGAGCCCGCCGTCGTCCACTGCGGCCGCTCCCACCGGAGCTCAGACGACCCGGTCAAACACCGCCCGGCGTCACCCCGTCGTTTACCCTCTAGGTAGATTTTTATTTTTTTACTTTTACTTTTAACTTTGTTTACATTTTAGTTTATTTTACTCTTTTATTTGTTATTTTATTTTATGTTTATTCTTTGTTTTTTTTTTAGTTTAGTTATTTAATTTGCGATATTGGATGTTAATATTTGTAATTTTTGTAGGCATTATCCGCAGGAATTTTGTTCAGAATTATCATAATTATTAATTTGATTTGAGAGACATTAGATCATTTTTTAATTATTTTAATTGTTGGGATTTTTAGTGAGATTTTAATTGTTAAATCACAATAATTATTTAATTTGGTCCGTAAGACTTCGAATCAGATTTGTAATTATTTTGATCTCTTTGTTGTGATTAGGGTTAGAATAACCGTTAATTTGACCTGTGAGACAACGGGTTATTTTTTCGATTATTTTAATTCTTCCTCGGTTGATTTTGTTGATGGTTTAGATTTAATATTTATTTAATAATTACTTGTCTTAAAAAAAACTAAAAATCAAAAATTAAAAAATCAAAATCTTGCATGAGCATATTAGACACGTAGGTTTAGTAAATTATTTTTGGATTATATTTTTAGGATTGCTTTTTTAGATATCTTTTAAAATAGGTTAGGGTCAATCTTAAACAACCTTTTTTTAGAGTCTTAGATAAAATTGGCATATTTTTATATTCTCATTTTTTTTAAAAAAATAATAAAAATAGTTGTCTAAGACATAATAGGGTTTAAGTAAAAATTAATCCCAAAAATGAATTAGAAAATTATTCTTTTTAGATAGCTTAATTAGGGTTTTTACTAATTTTGAATTTCAATAAAAAATATAAAAATACTAGTTTGCATAATAGTTTTAACTAGTTTGCATAATAGGATTATTTAGTTAGAACATGTTCATTAGTAAATTAGGTCATAAGGTGCATGTTAATTAGATTGCATATTAGGCCCATTTAATTTGAATTTGCATATTAGTAAAATTAGGTCATTTAGCTAAAAATGCTTTTTTATTATAAAATTCTAACTCTTAAGAAAACCCCCAAAAAATGTTTGTTTTGTGTGATGCAATTTATTTATTTATTTTTTATTTGAATATTCAATAATGGTTGAGCACTGTGTGATCACCTTTTGACATGATAGAAGTCCAGGTTAAAATAAATCCAAGCTACTTGCAAAAAACATTTTTTTTTTAAAAAAAAATAAAAAGAAATGGTATCGAAAGGGCATTAGAAATTTTTAGTGTAACCAAGTCCCCGTATCCTTAGTCTCTAGTTCGTAGGAGTAAAATAAATCTCCCTTTATTTTACTTAGGTATCTAATCGACCTACCCTAAACAGATTAGTGGCGACTTCTAGATAATAATATTTTGCATGTTTAAAAAATTAGACTTAAGTCGCAATTTGATATGGGCTTTGGGAGAGCCCGAGCTAAGCCATTAAACTTAGCAGTCCATTAACCTAGTTTTAGGCGGTGCACCAAAAAAATAGGTCGCAACATTACCCAATCTCGATCAGGGCTTCAAATCCTCAATCCCGAGCACCTCTGGCGACCTCCAGCCTCCGGTACTCTCAAGTACAATATCGATAGTGCCTTTCAATCGGGCGGCACAGAGGGGTCGATGGCCCGTGTCTGCAGAGACCATCGAGGTAGGCTAACAGACTGCTTCTCTTGCACGTTTAGGTCGAAATCAGTGCTGGAAATGGAGATCAACGCACTCACCTATACCCTCTACCATCTGCTGCGACGCGAGCTTCAACATACCAAACTGGTGCTTGAATCCGATTGCCTTACTCTCGTTGATGTTGTGCGTCATGACAGATCGCCCATGTGGGAGCTTGGGCTGCTCGTAGAGGAGGCGGTTCGACTGCTCTCCTGTTTCTCTGACCTAACCCTGCAGCATTGTTCGAGAGAAGCAAACCGGGTTGCTGATTGGGCCGCGAAGGCCCATCGCACCAATGTTTCGGCCCTAAACTGGCTCTCTCACCCTCCTGCCGTACTTCTTGATATACTTTCTATGGATGCTTTAGCTTTAGGCTGTAATTTTTGCTAATATAAATGTGAATGTTAATGTCGACCAAAAAAAATAAAATTAGTGAAGCAAGTCGATTTGACAAATTCGTATCATCGGTGCAATCATGTTGGCGGTGGCGGTGACGGTCGGTGGTAGGTGATTGTTGTTGCCGATGTAGAGGCATCCTCGATTTCTCAAGTAGATAGAGAGTAGAAGATGGTGTCGCCAAATAGAAAGATGGTGGTCTATTACTTTGACACTCTTGTTGCTCATTACAATAGCGAGGTAGCTCCTCTACCTTTCATGTTGAATAATAATAAGCGATGGTGTTTACAAAATTATTTTCTAAAGTATTCATTTTTTTCTCAAACAAACGAAGCTTAAATTCTTTATTTATTTTTTTAAAGAAATTTATGAAGCTGCTAGGAAATTGGATATCAAGTTGATAATGGGGGTGGAAAAGTAATTTGATGACACATATAGCGTGTGTTTGTTTGAGTGAAAATGTTTTTCCGAAATTAATTTCGTCATCCCCCTTGTTTCTCTTCCGCCAGCTTCTCCTAATTTTTGCTTCCGCCTATCCTTGCTCGAAGCCCTTCTCATCCAACTGAATCTGCTCGCGGATGCTTTGTCGGTTTTGACTCCCAATTCCGACGCTGTTACTTATTGCTCGAATTACCTCACATCTGCTAACCTCACTATCACTTATTCTCCCTTGTTCTCTTGCTTGGTCTTCAATTGTGGCTTCTCCATCTTTTCCTCTGCATGTAGTTTTCCTCCTGCCTATACGCCATAGCAACCTCTAGTTCCATACCTTGATTCCATGGCAGATAAGGACCAGGAGGAGGATTTGCGCTTGGCTGCGCTTTGTACCAGGTTGGGTAATCTCAGTGCTGACCTTGAAATCTAAGTGTGGGATGAACCGCCGCTGCTGGAGAAGATCGAAGAGTGCAAGCTTGTGTTAATTGGTAAAATTTTGTCAAGCCCTTCCATTAATTTCCAGGCTTTACAAATTACTCTTAAGCGTTCCTGGCGTACAGACCAGGTAGATATAACTCAACACAACACAAGCCTATATGTTGCAAAATTTAAATCTGAAGAAGAGAAAAGGCGGATACTCGAGAGTGGTCCATGGTCTTTCTCTAGCCACCTGGTTATCTTAAAACCATGGATTCCAAATACTCCAATATAGTGTTATGATTTTTCTACATGTGCTTTTTGGATCCAAATATTCGGCTTACCTCTTGAATGGTGCACGGAACATATGATGTGTAAAGCTGTTAAAAACTTTGGGCGAGTACTTGATGTCAGAATTGAAGCAAAGGAAATTTCTAACTTTAGGGTAGGAAGAGTTCATGTGGATATCAACTTAAGTCAGCCTTTAAAACCAGGGCACCTAATCCGTCTAAACGGGAAAAACTTTTGGCTGGACTTTCGCTATGAGCGCCTCCCTCACTATTGTTACTCCTGCTATGCCACATACTGTCGGGAAATTCCTTTTATTGAGGCAAAAATGGAAGGAAAAGAAAAAATGGCTTTTGGCCAGTGGTTGCGTGTCGAGAATAGAGGACCTAGTCCTTACTGGCTAGCGTTTTATTGTGATCCAGAGAAATCCATAGGGGCTGAGAGTGTCATACTAGAGACCCCTCCTTCATTGCTAGCCAAGACCCTTGCGTTACCTTCAATTGAAACCCCTTCCAGAGTAGCTGGCTTTGATGGACAGCAAGCTGGAACATCCTCCAGCAGTGAGAAAGCCCCTGCAGCTTCAGAACAGAGGAAGATCTCAGATTTTTAGAACTAGCAAGGGGATTAGCGACTACTTACTGAATTACATTCGCATTAGCTACAAGTAAGCACTTTGTTACCAACATCTCCTAAGAGGGCTATCACTTCTATCCATGCACAGTTACAGAGTATTCAAGAATAGCATGTACCTGCCCCAACTACAAAAAAGCTGAAGGTCTCCAAAGTTCCTACAAAAGTAAGCACTACTAAAAAGCTGAAATGATACACTCCTTATGAGTCTAGAAGTCATATTACTGAGGACTGGGATAAAACCGAGCTGATGGAAACACCGATTCTCCTTGCTGGAGAGCAGAACATTTGGGCTGAGGTGGCTTGCATGCAAAAGCCACCAACAGAGAAATGAAGATCGTATGGTGGAATTATTAGGGTTTGGGTTCTACCCTGACAGTTCAAGCCCTAAGGGCCCTAGTGGCCAAAGAAAGACCCGACTTGGTTTTTTGATGGAAACCAAAAACATACAAGAGAAGCTAAACAAAATTCAGAGACGGCTCAATTTTGAGAACTCCTTCTTGGTTAATCCGATCGGCATGGCAGGAGGACTTGCACTATTCTGTGAGACTACTATCTCTATCAGCATCGTCCATTCGCACCAGCACATTATAGATTTGATATATTCAGAATCCGAGAACAACCTACCTTATCGATTGACGTGTGTTCATGCACCAGCAGTGTTTCGGCTTTGCCAACAGCTTTGGGATGAGATCCGCAGTATTGCCCACTGCAACTCTATGCCCTGGATCTGCGCTGGTGATTTCAACGAGATAGCTTATCCCTGGGAGAAGGTAGGTAAACGGTTAGCAGATTTTCACAAAATGAACACTTTCCGTGAGGTAATTCAGGATTGCTCATTATTAGATTTGGAAAGTAAGGGTTATGCGTTCACTTGGACGAACAACAGGGCGGGTGATGAATTTGTTAAAGAACGTTTGGATCGAACTCTTTGTACCTTGGATTGGCGTCTTTCCTTTCCAGAAGCTGAGGTGTTTGCACTACCAGCAGTGGGATCAGATCATAGTCCTTTACTTTTGAATACAGACGCCACTCAGCAAAGGAGATGTAGGCCGTTCATCTTTGAAGCGTTTTGGTTGCATGATCTGGAGTGTAAAACAATCATTTGCAAGCGCATGGAACATAGCCACCAGCTCTGAATCTGATCTGCCAAAGAAACTCAAATATGTTAGTTCGGCCCTACATCGATGGAGTCATGGTAAATTTGCAAAAGCCAAACACCGAATCTTAGAACTGCAATTTCAGCTTCAACAAATCACAAACCAAGGCGGTACATACTTCGATAAAACTACAGCAACTAAGATCAAAACAGAGATACAGCAGCTTTGGAACCAAGAGGAGCAGTATTGGCATATGAGGTCAAGAATCAAGTGGCTGCAATGTGGTGACAGAAATACTAGTTTCTTCCATGCATCTACTATCCAGAGACGACAAAGAAACAAAATACGGATGCTTCTAGACGCCAATAATGGATGGGTAAGAGATGAGGCAAACTTGAAGGGGATGATTAAGGAGTTCTATTCTAATCTATTCACAATAGTGGGAAACCGAGATTTTATTCCCATTCTTGACCAGGTTTCGAGTATAGTGACTCCTGAAATGAACTATGCTTTGATAGCTCTGGTATCTAGAGAGGAGGTCCGCCTTGCAACCTTCCAATTGGGATCTACAAAAGCCCTGGGCCCAGATGGTTTAAACGGCCTATTCTACCAATCAAATTGGGCTATTATTCAGGATGAGATTTTAACTTCAGTTCAGAACTTTTTATAGTCTGGTAAGCTGCCTTCAAACTTTAACAAGACTTCAGTAACTTTGATTCCGAAAATTCCATCACCAGAAGGTCTAGAGTAGTACCGACCCATTAGCCTATGTAATTATGCCTACAAAATCATCTCAAAAGTCTTAGCTAATTGGCTGAAACCCCTTCTACCTGATCTAATATCCATGGAACAAACTACCTTTGTATCTGGACGTCAAATCCAGGACAACATTCTTGTGGTCCAAGAGATTCTATACCAACTCAAGACTCGCAAAAGAAGAAGGCATTTTTGGGTAGTTTTAAAGATGGATATGAAGAAGGCATATGATAGAATTGAATAGGATTTCCTCACGGCATATCTTCTCAAGCTCGGGTTTCATCCTACTTGGGTTCAGTGGATCTCCTAATGCATCTCAACAGTAACTATCATCATCAAATTCAATGGACAGCAACTACCGTATTTCCAACCTACGCTGAGGTCTTCGCCAAGGAGACCCTTTTATCACCTTATCTTTTTATCCTTCAGGCAAATCTCCTATCGACACTCATCCACAAGGCACTTCATCTGGGAAATCTGAGGGGAATCAAACTTAACAGGTCACGTCCCACTCTTTCTCACTTGTTTTTCGCTGATGACGCCATTTTCTTTTTAGAAGGCACTCAAAAGGAATGTCAAGATATGGCTAACATATTGAATCTATACTGCCTAGCCATGGGTCAGGAACTAAATAGAAATAAGTTGGGCCTTTTCTTTAATAGGGATTGCCTGCTTAGCCTTAAGGAGAATTTAGCAAGTGAATTGAGAGTCCTTGTGCTGGATAGAACAGGTAAGTATTTAGGGATCCCCTCTGATTGGGGAAAGTCCAAAAAGGATATATTTGCCTGGATCTTGGGTAGAGTGAACAATAAGCTTGAAGGTTGGAAGGAGAACCTTATTTCAAAGGGTGGAAAGGAAACCATGATTAAGACCGTGGTGCAAGCTATACCTCAGTACTCTATGTTTGTTTTCAAACTGCCTATATCCATTTGTAAATCTATTGAGCAGAAGGTAGCTCGTTTCTGGTGGCAAACTGACTGTAGGAAGTCCGGCATCCATTGGAAGCAATGGGAGGTGTTAAAAATTACAAAGGCTTCGGGCGGCTTGGGTTTTAGAGATCTCATAGCCTTCAATAAGGCAATGCTTAGTAAACAAGCATGGTGCTTATTACATCAGCCTTCCTCCCTCTGGAGTAAACTGTTTAAGGCCTTGTATTTCCCTACAAAAGATTTTCTTCAGGCTGTTAAAGGCACCAGGCCTTCCTGGGGTTGGCAAAGCATTCTATTAGGCAGGGAGTCGATCCTACCTAACCTTCAGTGGTTAGTAGGTAATGGATCAAATATTAAAATTCGAGAAGCTAGGTGGTTACCAAGGGGATTACTCTATGGCCCAGCAATAAGAGGGGAACCTGAGTTTGTTTCGGACCTACTGGAGACTAACCAAAGTAACTGGAACCAGAACTTACTAGACAACCTCTTCGATGCCTCAATAGTAAAGGATATTCTGCAAATTCCAGTCAGGGCAGACCTCACTACTGACTGCCTGGTATGGACATCCACGACCCAAGGTACATACACAGTCAAGAGCGGGTATCTTTCAATCAGGGAATCTACTCAACCTAACACCCATCAGTAGGTCTCGTCTTCCTATCAAGCACCTCCTCTTCTTTGGAAAAATATTTGGCAGCTCAAACTGGCTCCTAAGGTCAAAATTTTTATGTGGGCAGTTTGTCAAAATGCATTGTCGACCAAAGATAACTTATTTAGAAGAAGAATAACTCCTGACCCCGTTTGCACTATCTGCAATCAATACCTACAAGAAACGATCGAACATCTCCTGTTTTGCTGTCCATGGACAAACACTATATGGTCACACCTTAGCCTTGGCTTCCCCATAACTGCCTCAGACATACACAGAGTGGAAGAGTGGATTGTTGAAAATATACTTTGGAAGCACCACTCACACGATCTGGAAGTAGTTGCTACCTTTTCGGCGATTTGGAAGGCTCGGAGCAGAGCCATCTTCGTCGTCAACGCCCGAATCCTCACCATGCTGCCGAAGCTACTGCTGCCGAAGTCAAAATGGCTCACAATCTTGACCATCACTCAAAACGGCCATAGAGTACCTCTTCCGACGATGGCAACGTCTGGAAAGCCCTTGATTCGGGAACATTGAAGATCAATATTGATGGGGCATATCTCAATGGCGATACACAAGGTCATATCGCCTTCATCTGCAGGGACCATCATGGGGAGATGAAGGAGGGTATTTTCGAAACTGTACTTGCGTCGTTGGCTCTACACACCGAATATCACGCCCCGATCCTCGAACGCGTGCCCATCCCTCACCTGGTCAATTAAAAGTGACGTCCCAGGACGAATCGCCGACCCTGTTCATTTAATATGCGCAAGCGGAAGTATAAAGAAAATCCCCAGACAATAAAATAATGGGATAGAAAAGCAGGGCCATATTTTTCATATTGAAATTTATAACCAAACTTTTATACAAAACACAACCCAAAGTACTTCACAACTGTTCACAACTTTTTACTCTAACTCTACTCACAACAAAATGGAGTTCACAAAAGAAGATGGGATCTCAGTCCATCCAGGTCGTACTCAAGATCTCTCTCGGTATTATCTTCTTTTTCCAAAAATCATTCTCCTCAGGTTTCACTTCAGAGTTCTCCTTCTCAGATTCCTCCTCCTCAGCTCCTCATCGGGATCCTGAAATGTTGTCCCACAACCGGGATGAGACTACGTCTCAGCGAGTTCTACCCCACTAAGACTCAATTAGCGAACCAATCCACTATTGTGCATTGGTCTATTGAATCTACCCTTCTTATTAGGCGGGCCCCGGAATCTGTTCCCAAGCATCGGCCTCTTTCCTTGGCGGATGTTGTCTCTAAGAGAATTGAATCTTGATCTAGATGAGGCTGCTTTATCATTCGATCCTTCTCGATCATTTGAGCCCTCTCATAAAGGTAATTATAAGTTTTCAGGTTCGGGAAATCAATGTACTCCTCAAGTCTAGTTTGAATCCTTCTCTGAATCTTCTTGCTCGGTTTGTTGGATTTGCTATTAACTCAGGAGCATACTGTGAAAGTTCAGCGAACTTCGCCTCATATTGATCGACGGTTAGGGAACCCTGGCGAAGACGTTGAAACTCGCCATCTTCACCTCTCTAGCAGTTTCGAGAAGTATTTAACATTAAAGGCCTTTAGAAAGGCGTTCTACTTTGGAACAACACCCTCTGGAAATATGATTCCTCAAGTTGTCTTCCACCAAGTATCTGCAACTTCCTCCAGTTGGTAAGTTGCAAGTACTACTTTCTCAGCCTCATTGCACATTAGCAGTGCAAAGGCTTTCTCCAATTTCTGGATCCATGAAGAAGCAGCTTTAGTATCTCCGGTCCCGGTGAAATGAGGTGGATTCAGCTTTTCGGAAATTGCTCTACTAGCTTATGAATTGGTCTTTCGCAACCACTATCCTCGTCGGACCTTCAACGTTCACGGCGGCGGGGTGCACGGTAGGGGAACTACGGGGCGGCTCCGGCGGTGGCGGTAGCAACGGCAAAGAGCGACGGATTCAATTGTAGCGGCTTGTTGATCCATTTTATTCCCCATTAACTCTAGGGCACATAAGATCCCATCCAACCTGGGATCATTAGGGGATGCAACCCCAACACCAACAGGAGGTGGTGCTTCACCACTAGCGCTAGCCATAGCTGGCGCTCTACCACGGCTGCCTCGGGCATTGCCTCTCACAGGCGTTCTAGCTTGAGTCACTGAGGACAAGGTCCTTTGCCTAGGAGTTCTCGGCTCCTGATCGTTCATGGTGTCGCTTTAATCTACTGACACCTGCTTCCAATTCAACACCGAATTAGAAACAGAGCGATTCAAACAACAAACAATTTTAGCACTCGGCTAACACGGACATGCACTAGCATGAATTTAAAGGCCATCCTACTACTATTCCATGAACTATCGCTCCTTATCACTCCAATCTTGAACTTCGCTCTGATACCACTTAAACGGGATGTCATGCCCCGATCCTCGAACGCGTGCCCATCCCTCACCTGGTCGATTAAAAGCGACGTCCCAGGACGCATCGCCGACCCTGTTCATTTAATATGCGCAAGCGAAGTATAAAGAAAATCCTCGAGACAATAAAACAATAGTAGAAAAACGGGGCCATATTTTTCATATTGAAATTTATAACCAAACTTTTATAGAAAACACAACCCAAAGTACTTCACAACTGTTCACAACTTTTTACTCTAACTCTATTCACAACAAAATGGAATTCACAAAAGAAGATGGGATCTCAGTCCATCCAGGTCGTACTCAAGATCCCTCTCGGTATTATCTTTAATTCCATGCAACGTAGAACTCAAATAAATAAACGGACTACGCCACAATAATTAGCATGAGATTTCGGTCGTCGGCCATCTCCGCCTTAATTTCCTTCCGAAAAATAAATAAATAAATAAATAATTTCGTAAATTAAATAATAAATATTAAAAATTCAATTTAGCTCAAAATAAAGCCCGATTAAATAAACGGACTTCACCACGGTCATCGGTATAATATTCCGGTCGCTGGCCATCCCAGTTGAATTTTTGGAAAATAAATAAATAAATAAATAATTTCCGAAAATTAATATTTAAATACCGAAAATTCCACTTAGGCCCGAATTGTCAAATTGAAGCCCGATAAAGGGTCAGAAAAATTCCGAGCTACCCTCAATAAATAGTAGACCACGTCTACTTGCTAATTACACATTTAATTTGACTAATTTGCATCTCAATCAACTAATAAACACTAATCTAACCACCTAAGTCTAATTAAATAAAACTAAACAACCATTAAGAATAATTAGCCCACTAAGCAAGGATTAGTGAGATTACTCACCGGAATCGTGCGCTACCCGGATCAAATTGACGGGCACGGTGCGGGGATCGATTCCTTCCAAAGCATGGCTCGGGTCCGAGGCCCAGAAACGGCCCAAAGCGAGCTCGAAGGTGGCTGGAAACCCACTCTGTGAGGGGCTGTGATGGCTGTAAAAAGACACAAAACAGCCACAAAACACTTCCACGAGGGCAGCAAGGCACGGGGGAGGGTCGGTGGAGCTCAAACGGTGGCCGGAGGTGGCCGAACAAGGGCTGAACGAGGCTGGGTAGAAGCTAGTCATGCGGGGGATCTTTGGGTGCGAGGGGACGGGGGCTACGGTCGGGCGCGCGGGCGTGGGCGGCGGCGACGAGCTTCGGTCTATGGCAAGCTACGGCTGTCTCGGCTTCTTCCGTTTCTGTCTTTGCTGGTTTCGGACGAAGAAGAAAGAAGAAGTGGAAGCTCGGTCACGTGGGGAAAGGGAAAGAAGAAAGAGAAGAGAGAGAGAAAGAAAAGGGGGAAAGAAGAGATAAGTGTTAGGGTTTGACTAGTCAAAAAGTGAGAAAGAAAAGAGAAAGGAGAAGAGGAAACCAATTTGAAATTGGCTTGGGGGTTTTGGTGGGGGTACTCGCACGAAGGGGAGGGGAGAGGAGAGAGAGAGGAAAGAGAGAGAAAAGAAAGGGAGAGACAAAGAAAAACAAAAAGTAATTAAATAGTAAAAATAATCATACTATTTCAATTACTTCAATTATTTTCCTTTTCTCTTTTTATTTTCTTCCGGTCTTCAATTTTCCTTTCGATAATTTCTTTTTCGAAATTTCAGACTTGTCAATAAATTGACGGACGATGAGACGAGGTCCTAAAAAAAAGAATTATGACACACTTAAAATTCAATTCCCGAAATCGAGTTCAATTCCGTGGTTAAAATCGATCAAACTCGATTTTAGTCCAATTTAACCAATTAAGTAGCTTTTAGGGATTTTTACCGTGGATACATCCCTTAACGGCTTCACTCAATGGGTTAGTTAACTCGTGAGTGATCAGCTCAGAGAAAAAGGACCGTAGGCACGTCGACGAAAGGCCCATTTCATTTTGTTGAAACATGGTCGAATTTTGGGATGTCACAACTCTTCCCCTCTTATAAAAATTTCGTCCTCGGAATTTAAACCTTACAAACTTAAACAAAAAGGGGAGGGAATTATTCTCTCATCGACTCTTCAATCTCCCATGTCGCTCCTTTAATACTGTGGTGTTGCCAGACCACATTGACCTGCATGGTCTTTGTACACAGTACTTGCTCCTTTCTGTCTACAATCTGGATTGGTCTTTCCATGTATGACACTTTGTCATCCACGTCCAATTCTTCAAAATTGAGCACGTGTGTCGGGTTAGGCTTGTACTTCCTCAACATTGACACGTGAAAGACATCATGCACTTGCGCCAACCTTGGTGGCAATGCAAGACGATACGCTAAGGTCCCAATTCTCTCAAGAATTTCAAATGGACCTACATACCTCAGACTTAGCTTGCCTTTCTTTCCGAAGCGCGAAGTTCCCCTCATTGGTGATACCTTTAGAAAAACGTGATCACCAACTTGGAATTCCAAAGATCTCCGGCGCTTATCTGCGTAACTTTTCTGTATGCTCTGTGCAGTCTTCAATCTGTTTCTGATCACTGCCACGGCATCTACTGACTGTTGAACTAACTCTGGGCCCGTTATCTTCCTTTCTCCAACTTCATCCCAACATACTGGAGTTCTGCATGCTCTACCATACAACGCTTCAAATGGAGCCATCTTGATACTCTGCTGGTAACTGTTGTTGCAGGCTGATTCTACCAGGTGTAACTGATCCTCCCAACTTCCCTTGAAGTCTATCACACAAGCTCTCAACATGTCTTCGAGAGTCTGAATCGTCCTCTCCGACTGGCCATCTGTCTGAGGATGGTATGCCGTACTGTACTGAAGCTTTGTACCTAAAGCACTCTGCAAGCTCTTCCAAAAAGCAGCAGTAAACCTCGGGTCTCTATCTGAGGTTATTGTCATCGGCACTCCATGCATTCGAACCACTTGATGCACGTACAGGTCTGCGTGCCTATCAAGACTGAGGTCCTTTCGAACTGCAATGAAGTGAGCCGATTTTGTCAGTCTGTCCACTACTACCCAAATTGAATCACTTCCTCTCTGACTTCTTGGTAGTCCAGTCATGAAATCCATCGTGATATGCTCCCATTTCCATTTTGGGATCGTAAGAGGTTGCAAGAGTCCTCCCGGTTTTGCAATGCTAAGCTTTTACCTGTTGACATGTCAGACACTTGGCCACATGCTTGGCAACGTCCGTCTTCATACCTGTCACGCCTCGATCCTCGAACGCGTGCCCATCCCTCACCAGTCGATTAATAGCGACGTCCCGGACGCATCGCCGACCCCTGTTCACTTAATATGCGCAAGCGGAAGTATAAAGAAAATCCCCAGACAATAAAACAATGGGATAGAAAAGCAGGGCCATAATTTTAACATTGAAGCTTATCACCAAACTTTTATATAAAGCACAAACCAAAGTACTTCACAACTATTCACAACCCTTTACTCTAGCTCTATTCACATAAAAAAGAGTTCTCAAAAGAAGATGGGATCTCAATCCATCTGGATCGTACTCAAGATCCCTCTCGATGCTATCTTCTTCTTCCAAAAATCCTTCTCCTTCTCAGGTTCCTCCTCCTCAGCTCCTTATCGGGATCCTGAAATGTTGTCCCACAACCGGGATGAGACTACGTCTCAGCGAGTTCTACCCCACTAAGACTCAATTAGGGAGCCAATACACCACTCGGTTGCCTAAACACAGCACGAGTCAGAGGACTTACCTTGGCCTCAATCTCAACCTGCAATTTAAGGTTATATACAACATTTCATAGCTCACAGCGAACAATCAATCAAATCACTGGTCAATCGAACTAGTTGATTACATGTCAGACGGACCATTCTAGGTCATTTACTCCACACCACAAAACCTCCCATAGTGCACTCGGTTACAGAGCCATATCAATGCTCTCGGGCGTCAAGTTCGCCAGGGTGACATAAATAACCGACGGTCTACGTGCGTTCTTTAAGGCGCCGTTTTCGCACAGTGATCTTCCCCATCACCGAACCACGCCTGTCTATGCTTCTTACTTGATCGGTCTTAGCCAAAGTACTCCCGACTCACTCTCACCATTCCGCATACTTTACAACTCAACAAAGCATAAGAATGCTAGATAAACAAACTTGGCCAATTTCCAAACAACAATTCAATCTCAATTAATTCAAATCAATTTAGGGCAAACCCTTAAAATATCACAATTTAATTAATTTCAAGCAACGTAGAGCTCAAATAAATAAACGGACTGCGCCACGACAATCAGCACGAGATTTCGGTCGTCGGCCATCTCAGCCTTAATTTCCGAAAAATAATTAATTAAATAATTAATTTCGAAAATTAAATAATAAATATTAGAAATTCAATTTAGCTCAAAATAAAGCCCGATTAAATAAACGGACTTCACCACTATCATCAGCATAATATTCTGGTCGCTGGCCATCACAGTTGAATTTTCAGAAAATAAATAATTAAATAATTAATTTCGAGAATTAAATATATAATTACAATAAATTCAATTCAGCACAATATAAAGTTCAATTAAATAAACGGGCTGCACTACACGATCATCAGCATAATATTCTGGTCGCTGGCCATCCAAGTTGAATTTTCGGAAAATAAATAATATTTAATTTAATTTCGAAAAATAATATTTAAATGCCAAAAATTCCACTTAGGCCCGAAATATCAAATTGAAGCCCAATAAAGAGTCGGAAAATTTCCGGGCTACCCTCAATAAATAGTAGACCATGTCTACTTGCTAAATATGCATTCAATTTAACTAATTTGCATCAAAATCAACTAAATAACCCTAATCAAATCACATAAACTTAATTAAATAAACTAACCAACCAATTAAGTATAATTAACCCACTAAGCAAGCATTAGTGTGGTTACCCACCGGAATCGCGCGCAACCGGTACCAAATCGACGGGCTCGGCGCGGGGAACAACAAACCCCAAAGCGGGTCTCGGGTTCGGGACTCGGAAACGGCCCAAAACGGCCTCGGAGGCGGCTGGAAACCCACTCGTGAGGGGGCTGGATTGGGCTGGTTGGGGCCGGTTCGGTGGCTGAGGCGGCGAGGGGAGGCCGGCGGTGGGCGAGAGGGGTGCTGGGGGTCGGGCGGTGGGCCGGGCGGCAAGCGGCGGTGGCCGGAGGCGTGCGGCGAGCCGGGCGGGGGCTGGTCGTGCACGGCGGTCTTCGGGCGCGTAGGCGGCCAGGGCGGCGCGAGCGTGGTGCGTGGGCAGCGGCACGGTGTGGGCGGCGGCGCGGTGCGGGGCTGTCCGGCGAGCTGCGGCTTTAGTCTTCTTCAATTTCTGGTTCGTTGGTTTCGGACAAGAAGAAGAAGAAGGGGAGGGGCTCTCGGTTCACGTGGGGGAGGAAATGGGGAGAGAGAGAAAGAGAGAAAAAAGAGAGAATAAAAGAAAAAGAAAAAGGAGGATAACACCAATTGACTAGTCAAAAGAGAAGGGGGAGGCCAAATTCAATTTGGCTTGGGGGAGATGTGCCGCACGGATGGGGGAAAAGGGGAGAGGAGAGAGAAAAAGAAAAGAAAAAGAAAAAGGGGAAGAAAAATAAAAAGAAAAAGAAAAATAATAATAATCAAATAGTAAAATAATTTTACTATTCTAATTATTCCAATTATTTTCTTTTTCTCTTTTTATTTTCTTCCGATCCTCGATTTCCTTCCGACAATTTCTTATTCGAAATTTCGGATTTGTTAATAAATTGACGGACGATGAGACAAAGTCCTAAAAATAAGAATTATGACGCGCATAAAATTCGATTCCCGAAATCGAGTTCAATTTTGTGGTTAAAATCAATCGGACGCGATTTTAGTCCAATCCAACAAATTAAGTAGCTTTTAGGGATTTTACCGCGGATATATCCCTTAACGGCTTCACTAAATGGGTTAGTTAACTCGTGAGTGATCGGCTCAGAGAAAAAGGACCGTAGGCACGTCGACGAAACGCCCATTTCATTTTGTTGAAACGGGATCGAATTTTTGGGATGTCACAATACCTGACCACCAAAGTGATGACGTAGATTCTGATACATCTTGGTGCTTCCAGGATGAACGTTGTAACTGTTATGATGTTCTTCAGATAAAATTTCTTCCCTAAGCCCTACATCGTCAGGTACAACCAAACGCCCTCAGAACCTTAATGTCCCGTCGTCAGCAATCTAAAAGTCAGCCTTTCTTTTCTTAGTGTCCTCTTGAAGAATCTTTTGTACATCTGGATCTTTCGGTTGGAGTTGTTTAATTCTGACCTAGACATTCGGTTCAATTCTGAGGGTGGCCATAAAACTTGAAAAGTGGCCTACCTCAAATTTGAATTCTGAATCCCGAGCTTTCTCGATTAAGTTCCACTCTTTAATCAAGATCTGGGCTAAAGAAGACTTCCTACTCAATGCATTGGCGACTTTGTTCGCATTCCCCGGATGGTATAGAATTTCATAGTCATAGTCTTTCACTAATTCCATCCATCGGCGCTGTCTCATATTCAACTCCTTCTGAGAAAACAGGTACTTGAGACACTGATGGTCCGTGAAGATCTGAAATTTCTCACCACACAAATAATGTCTCTAAATCTTCAAGGCAAAGATAATTGCCGCGACCTCTAAGTCATGCGTTGGATAGTTCTGCTCATGAGATCTCAACTGGCAAGAAGCGTATGCAACTACCATACCATGTTGCATTAACACGCAACCTAGTCCTTTGAATGACGCATCACTGTAGATCTTGGACCCTTCAGGACCAGATGGAATTGTCAGCACATGGGCCGTAGTAAGCTTTTCCTTCAGCTCTTGAAAACTACGCTCGCACTTGTTTGACCATACAAACTTCTCATATTTCTTCGTGAGCTTAGTTAAAGGCGATGCTAACGCTGAGAAACCTTCTACAAACCGTCTATATTACCTTGCCAATCCTAGAAAACTTCTGATTTCTGTCACTGATGTCGGTCTCTGCCAATTGATCACGACTTCTATCTTGCTCAGGTCGACAGAGATCCCTTCTCCGGAAATTACGTGACCTAGGAACGCAACACGAGTCAACCAAAACTCGCATTTGCTAAACTTAGCATACAATTGATGCGTCCTTCAGGTCTGGAGCACTAATCTTTGGTGATTCTCATGTTCTTCATCACTCTTCGAATAGACCAAGATATCATCTATGAACACGATAACAAACTGATCTAAATATTCCTTGAATATTCGGTTCATCATATCCATGAAAGCAGCTGGAGCATTTGTCAACCCGAATGGCATTACTGTGAACTCATAGTGACCATACCGAGTACGAAATGCTGACTTAGGAATATCCTCTTTCTTAATTCTCAACTGATGATATCCCGTCCTTAAGTCAATCTTTGAAAATATTGACGCTTCTTGCAACTGATCGAACATATCATCTATTCTTGGGAGGGGGTACTTATTCTTAATGGTTACCTGGTTGAGTTGTTGATAGTTGATGCACAGGCGCAACGATCCATCTTTCTTCTTAACAAATAGAACTGGTGCTCCCCAAGGTGACGCACTAGGACGAATAAATCCATTGTCCAATAATTTTTGCATCTGCACCTTCGGTTCTTTCAACTCGATAATGCCATTTTGTACGGTGCCTTCGAGATTGGCTCTGTCCTGGTGCTAATTTGATCACAAATTCAATCTCCCTTTCTGGCGGTAATCCTGACAATTCTTTTGGAAAGACATCTTGGAATTCTTGCACAATTGAAATGTCCTCCACTTTCAGTTCCTCAACTGTCGTGTTCACGACAGTTGCTAGGTACCCTTGGCAACCCTCATCTAACAGACGAGATGTCTCTTGCGACGAGATCAGGACAATCGAGGGTCCTCCTTAACTTCCTACAAACTCGAAGCTTACCCTCTAACGGGTCAAACTAAATCGTCTTGCGATAGCAGTTCATTTTAGCTCGTTGATTGGTGAGCCGCCTATGCCAATTATCAAATCAAAGTCATACATGGCTAGGACTAAAAGATCTATCTTCCCCACTCGCTCACCAATCTCTAACTTGCACCCCAAACAACCCAAAGCAGCAATGACCTTATCTTTTAGGGGTGTAGATATGCATATTGTCGACTCCAATAATATAGGACTGACTCCTATCAACTTAACATACTGCTCAGCAATAAAGGAGTGAGTTGCTGTCGGATCAAACAAAGCATAAGCAGGTTGGTCGTTGAGTGAAACCATACCTGTGATCACGTCAGGCGCAGCTTCTGCCTGATCTTGTGTGATTGCAAAAATCGTGCCTTGAGCTGAGGGTCTCTGCTGTCCTCCTTGCGGCATGTTCTGAGGGGCATACCCTCTTATCTGTCCTCTTGGTGGTGGCGGTGGTAGCTGCGATTGTCCTCCTTGCTTTCTCGGACAATATCTTGCGATGTGACCTTGTTGGCCACATTCATAACACGCTCCTGTCCTGGCTGGGCACGGAGTTGTCCCATGTCGTCTTCCACACACGTGACATGAATCAACCCTATTGTGCACTGGTTTATTGAATCTACCCTTCTTATTAGGCGGGCCTTGGAATCTATTCCCAAGCATCGGCCTCTTTCCTTGGCGGATGTTGTCTCTAAGAGAATTGAATCTTGATCCAGATGAGGCTGCTTTATCATTCGATCATTCTCGATCATTTGAGCCCTCTCATAAAGGTCATTATAAGTTTTCAGGTTTCGGGAAATCGATGTACTCCTCAAGTTTGGTTTGAATCTTTCTCTGAATCTTCTTACTCGGTTTGTTGGATTTGCTATTAATCAGGAGCATACTGTGAAAGTTCAGCGAACTTCGCCTCATATTGATCGACGGTTAGGGAACCCTGGCGAAGACGTTGAAACTCTGCCATCTTCACCTCTCTAGTAGTTTCGAGAAGTATTTAACATTAAAGGTCTCTAGAAAGGCGTTCCACTCTAGAACAACACCCTCTGGAAATATGATTCCTCAAGTTGTCTTCCACCAAGTATTTGCAACTTCCTCCAGTTGGTAAGTTGCAAGTACTACTTTCTCAGCCTCATTGCACATTAGCAGTGCAAAGGCTTTCTCCAATTTCTGGATCCATGAAGAAGCAGCTTCAGTATCTCCGGTCCCGGTGAAATGAGGTGGATTCAGCTTCAGAAATTGCTCTACTAGCTTATGAATTGGTCTTTCTGCAACCACTATCCTTGTCGGACCTTCAACGTTCACGGCAGCGGCAGGTGCAACGGCAGGGGGAACTACAGGGGCGGCTCCGTGGTGGCGGTAACAGCGGCGATAGCGGCGGCTTCAAGCGTAGCGGCTTGTTGATCAATTCTATTCCCCATTAACTCCAGGGCACGCAAGATCCCATCCAACCTGGGATCATTAGGGGCTGCAACCTCATCACCAACAGGAGGTGGTGCTTCACCACTAGCGCTAGCCACAGCTGGCGCTCTACCACGGCTGCCTCGGGCATTGCCTCTCACAGGCGTTCTAGCTTGAGTTACGAGGACAAGGTCCTCTGCCTAGGAGTTCTCGGCTCCCATCGCTCATGGTGTCGCTTTAATCTATCGACACCTGCTTCTAATTCAACACCGAATTAGAAATAGAGCGATTCAAACAACAAACAATTTTAGCACTCGGCTAACACGGACATGCACTAGCATGAATTTAAAGGCCATCCTACTACTATCCCATGAACCATCGCTCCTTATCACTCCAATCTTGAACTTCGCTCTGATACCACTTAAACGGGATGTCATGCCCCGATCCTCGAACGCGTGCCCATCCCTCACCTGGTCGATTAAAAGCGATGTCCCAGGACGCATTGCCGACCTTGTTCATTTATTATGCGCAAGCGGAAGTATAAAGAAAATCTCCAGACAATAAAACAATAGTAGAAAAGCAGCGCCATATTTTTCATATTGAAATTTATAACCAAACTTTTATACAAAACACAACCCAAAGTACTTCACAACTGTTCACAACTTTTTACTCTAACTCTACTCACAACAAAATGGAGTTCACAAAAGAAGATGGGATCTCAGTCCATCCGGGTCGTACTTAAGATCCTTGTTGACACATAAATTTTTGGGGTTGATTTTGCTAAATAATAAAAAATAAACAACAAAACAAAACAAAAATCACATGGCATATAGGTTTAGGAAAATTTTATTTTTTGTTATATTCTGTTAAGATTTCTCACATATTTAGGTAATATACACTAGGAGATGCACTTTTGCACAAAAGGGGAATTTTCTTGATGGAATATGCAAAAAAATATTTCAGCGATATATTTAGGGGTATCGTGCTCAAGCAAAATTAGAAATGAAATATACTCCGAAGATATAATTTTTTGGCTTATAAAAGGGGTCACGTACAATCAATTTGGGGGGCTTCTTTGTTCAGATTTTTGGGGTTTTTTTTTGGTTTCCTTTGGAAAGAAAGGAAAAAGAAAAAATCAAAGAGGAAGAAGGGAGAGAGAAGCCTTCCGTGCGTGGAGAAGAAGCAAAAAGCAAAAGTAAAAGGTGAAAAGTGCAACAGAGAAAGGGGAAGTGATGTGAGGGTACCAAAAAAAAGAAGAAAAAGTAAAACAAAAAGCTAATGTTCTTCTTCCTCCCTCGCATCAGCTGGACGTGCCTTCTGCCCGCGTACGATCGCCCACCAGACCCGCGAGCCGGACCCATGTCGCTCGCCCGCCGCGTCGACTACCCCTGCTCCGTCTGCGAGCCTTTCAGCTGCGAGCCCAGCGACGCCATCAAGCCGCAAGCTGCTCGGACTTCCTTCGCTGCCCGATCCGCCAGTGTGCCCGAACGACGCCCCCGCTTAGTCGCGGTCCCTGCCGCACTTGCCGCCGCCCGACGTGCATCACCGCGCCGCTCGCTGCCCGAAGCTAGCCGCGAACCGCCACGCAGCCCCGATCCGGCGACCTGCAACCCGCGCCCACGTCGGTCGCTCGCCGCTCGAGCCGCTCTGCCTCGGCCACCGTGACCCGAAACCTCCACCCGGTCGCGACCCGCGTCCGCGGCTTGCTGCCGCCCGAGCCTCGCACCTGAAGCTCGCATCGCCACGAGATCCACCGCCCGCCGCGCCTCCGCTCGCGCAGGAGCACCCGGTCCGCGGCGCCGTCCCTACCCCTGCCGCGCGCGCTCACGCCGCCCACGTTCGGCCGATCGTCACCGCTGCTGGCTAAGTCTACACCCGCGACTCTCCGCTCCGCACGGACCGCCGTCACACCACCCTTGCCGGAGCTCCGATGTCGGTGATTCCCCTTGCCGCACCAAGGAACGTGCTGCCCTTTATTTTCCTTAGGTAGTTTTTCTCTGATTTTTATTATTTATTATTTTCTAATTTATGTTATTTTACTTTGCTTTTAGTTAATTTTATTATTAGTGTTTAAGGTGAATTTTGTGATGTGAGTTTTAGGTTATAGTTTTTTAGGCATTACCTATAGGATTTTGTCCCTAAGGTTTAATTTAATTATTAATTTGACCTGTAAGATTTCGGGTCATTTTTTAAATTGTATTAACTCTCAGGGTTTGTTTATGATATATTAACTGTTAAGTTAATTTAATTATTAATTTGATCCGTAAGATTTCGGATTAGATTTTTAATTATTTTGATTTCTTGTCGTGATGTTCGGGTTAAAAATAATCGTTAATTTGACCCGTGAGATAACGGGTTATTTTTAGTTTATTTTAATCCTTTATTTGTTGAATATCTTGCTTGTTTGGATTTAAGATTTAGTTGATAATTTCTTGCTTTAGAAAATCACTAAGAAAAAATCAAAAAGATATTCGAATTAGGTTTCAATTTGTTTTTTTTAGAATATTTCTTGTTATTTTGCATATCTAGAATATAGATTTTATTTTAGATTAAAAAAATATAAAAACAAAAAAAATGTGCATTCATTTAGGCTGTTAGTTTTTTTTATTTAAGTTGCATGTTTAAGTACGTGGCATTTTTAAATTTCGAACATTGTTAAAAATAAAAAATATCATGCATATTTCATGTAGAATTAGGGCATGCTCCACACGTCATTGCATATTAAATAGATTTTATGTTAGGTTGAGATAATGTCTTAATTTAAATTAGGATTTAATATGACCTAATCCTTATCTTAAATTAGATAGAATTTCAATCTAGCTAGATCATTTTTGCATTCGAATTTCATGAAAGAAAATACAAAATTTGTATTTGCATAAGTTAATTTCAATTTTTAAGATAGATTGCTTTTTTAAAAGTAGAAACATCAAATGCACGTCATTTAGTTTTTATTAAGTTCATTTAATTAGAGCTTTCTTGTCATTAGACTAAGTCATTTAATAAATGTCACGTGACATATAGCTTGCATATTAAATTGCATGAAGCATGTCATTTTAGTTTAAATAATTTGGCATGTCATTGCATCACATTGCATGTCATTATAATTAGATCATTTAGATTGCATTTAATTATTGCATTTCTTTATGTCATATAGTTTAGGTCATGGCGTCATGTCATATTAGATTATTAGCATGCATTGCATGATTTTTTTTATTAAATAAAGTGAAAACAAAAAAAATAAATTGAAATTGCGTGTTAATTAGAAATCATAGATAGGATTGTCTATATGATTTTTAATCTAACAACACAGATGCTTTCGTTGCTTTAAGGTATGTCCTGCATTATTTTATTCGCTTTCTCGGGTGTTAAATTGGTGGTTTGTGCACTCACATGATCGCCTCACACGTTAGGAAAATGAATTAAAATCAAATCAAGTTGCCTGCAAAACATTTTTGAAAATTAAAAAGAAATGGTACCGAAAGGGCACTAGGATAGTCTAGTGTAACCAAGTCCCCGTACCCTTAGTCTCTGGTTTGTAGGAGTAAAATAATACTCCCATTATTTTACTTAGGTGTCTAATCGACCTACCCTAAACCGATTAGTGGCGACTCCTAGATAATAATCTTTTATATGTCAAAACCCTAAGTCGCGGTTTGGTATGGGCTTGGGAGAGCCTGAGCTAAGCTTAAAGGCTTAGTAGTCCATCAACCTAGTTTTAGGTGGCAAACCCGAAAAATTGGGTTGCGACAATCCCTCTCGGTATTATCTTCTTTTTCCAAAAATCATTCTCCTCAGGTTTCACTTCAGAGTTTGCCTTCTCAGATTCCTCCTCCTCAGCTCCTCATCGGGATCCTGAAATGTTGTCCCACAACCGGGATGAGACTACGTCTCAGCGAGTTCTACCCCACTAAGACTCAATTAGGGAACCAATACACTACTCGGTTGCCTAAGCACATCACGAGTTAGAGGACTTACCTTGGCCTCAGTCTCAACCTGCAATTCAAGGTTATATACAAACGCTTCATAAATCACAATGAACAATCAATCAAATCACGGCAATCGGATCAAACATTGATCAATCGAACTAGTCGATTACATGTCAGACGGACCTTTCTAGGTCATTAATTCCACACCATACAACCTCCCATAGGGCATTCGGTCACAGAGCCACAACAATGCTCTCGGGCATCAAGTTCGCCAAGGTGACATAAATAACGGACGGTTTACATGCGTTCTTTAAGGCGCCGTTTTCGCTCAGTGATATTCCTTATCACCGAACCACACCAGTCACGATTCATAGGCAGTCTACGTGCGTTCTTTAAGGCGCCGTTTTCGCACAGTGATATTCCTCAATCACTGAACCACGCCTACCACAAGTCATAGACAGTCTATGTGCGTTCTTTAAGGTGCCGTTTTCGCACAGTGATGTTCCTCATTACCGAACCATACCTGTCTATACTTCATACTTGATCGGTCTCAGCCAAAGTACTTCTGACTCACTCTCACCATTCCACACACTTTACAACTCAACAAAGCATAATAATGCTGAATAAACATACTTGGCCATTTTCCAATCAATAATTCAATCTCAATCAACTTCAATCAATTTAGGGTAAATCCCTAAAATATCACAATTTATTTAATTCCATACAACGTAAAACTCAAATAAATAAACGGACTACACCACAACAATCAGCACGAGATTTCAATCGTCGGCCATCTCTGCCTTAATTTCTGAAAAATAAATAAATAAATAATTAATTTCGAAAATTAAGTAATAAATATTAAAAATTCAATTTAGCTCAAAATAAAGCCCGATTAAATAAACGGACTTCACCACGGTCATCGGTATAATATTCCGGTCGCTGGCCATCCCAGTTGAATTTTTGAAAAATAAATAAATAAATAATTAATTTCCAAAAATTAATATTTAAATACCGAAAATTCAACTTAGGCCCGAATTGTCAAATTGAAGCCCGATAAAGGGTCAGAAAAATTCTGAGCTACCCTCAATAAATAGTAGACCACGTCTACTTGTTAATTACACATTTAATTTGACTAATTTGCATCTCAATCAACTAATAAACACTAATCTAACCACCTAAGCCTAATTAAATAAAACTAAACAACCATTAAGAATAATTAGCCCATTAAGCAAAGATTAGTGAGATTACTCACCGGAATCGCACGCAACCCGGATCAAATCGACGGGCACGGTGCGGGGGTCGATTCCTTCCAAAGCATGGCTCGGGTCCGAGGCCGGGAAACGGCCCAAAGCGAGCCCGAAGGTGGCTGGAAACCCACTCCGTGGGGGGCTGTGATGGCTGTAAAAAGACACAAAACAGCCACAAAACACTTCCACAAGGGCGGCAAGGCACGGGGGAGGGTTGGTGGAGGTTCGGTGAGCTCAAACGGTGGCTGGAGGTGGCTGAACAAGGGCTGAACAAGGGCTGAACGGGGCTGGGCAGAAGCTGGTCGCTCGGGGGACGCTGGGCGTGAGGGGACGGGGGCTACGGTCGGGCGCGCGGGCGCGGGCGGTGGCAACGGGCGGTGCACGAGCGGCGGCGACGGGCGGTGCACAGGCGGCGACGAGCTTCGGTCTTCGGCGAGTTGCGGTTGTCTCGGCTTCTTCCGTTTCTGTCTTTGCTGGTTTCGAACGAAGAAGAAAGAAGAAGGGGAAGCTCGGTCACGTGGGGGAAAGGGAAAGAAGAAAGAGAAGAGAGAGAGAAAGAAAAGGGGAAAGAAGAGATAAGTGTTAGGGGTTTGACTAGTCAAAAAGTGAAAAGAACAGAGAGAAATGAGAAGAGGAAACCAATTTGAAATTGGCTTGGGGTTTTGGTGGGGGTACTTGCACGGAGGGGGAGGGGAGAGGAGAGAGAGAGAGGAAAGAGAGAGAAAAAGAAATGGAGAGAAAAAGAAAAACAAAATGTAATTAAATAGTAAAAACAATCCTACTATTCCAATTACTTCAATTATATTCCTCTTCTCTTTTTATTTTCTTCCAGTCTTGATTTTCCTTCCGATAATTTCTTTTCGAAATTTCGGACTCGTCAATAAATTGACGGGCGATGAGATGAGGTCCTAAAAAAAAGAATTATGACACACTTAAAATTCATTCCCGAAATCGAATTCAATTCCGTGGTTAAAATCGATTAGATGCGATTTTAGTCCAATCCAACCAATTAAGTAACTTTTAGGGATTTTTACCGCGGATAGATCCCTTAATGGCTTCACTCAATGGGTTAGTTAACTCGTGAGTGATCAACTCAGAAAAAAGGACCGTAGGCACGTCGACGAAAGGCCCATTTCACTTTGTCAAAACGGGGTCGAATTTTGGGATGTCAAACTGAAACCTGAGCCCTGATCTTCGCCCTTCACCACCTTCTCCAACACGACCGATCGGAAGCGCCTCTCCACATAGAATCGGACTGCCTCCTCCTGGTTGAAGCCATCAATAATCGCCTTGACCCTCCATGGCAGCTCCGTGCCTTGTTCGACAAAGCAGCCGTTCTCCCGTGTCGCTTCACATTTCTCATGATTAGCTTCTGCACTCGTAGGGCAAACTTTGCAGCCGACTGGGCTGCAAAAGACCAAGCAGGTAGTCTTGCTTGTGATTGGGCCGTATCTTCGCCCCTTCCTCTTTCTGATCTTTTGATTTTAGATGCTGTAGCTGCGGGCTGTGTAATCGTTCCACTTTAATAATATCGTTTCTGTCCAAAAAAAAAAAAAAAAAAGACAAAAAGTTAAAGATTTTCATTTATTCAATATTGATTAAGTATTATTAACACTTAAGCAATAGTTTTGCAGCTGAATTATATATATATTGCTAATTCACCTCCCCCAATTATTTTCGACATGTCAGCATAAATTTCTACATAGGAATTATGAATTTCGACTGTTGAATTGGTGATATTTATACCAGCCATAAATTTCTCAACGATGAAAATTAAGCAACGATAATTAATAATTTCTAAACAAGTTTTGTGAAGGGAGAATTATCAAAAAGTCCTAAACCTATTGTAATTGTGCCAATTCAGTCATAAACTTTTTTTTTAGCCAATTTAGTCCTAAAACTTTTACAATTGTGCCGGTTTAGTTTATTCGGTCAAAATTGGCCGTTCGGCGCTGATGTGGACGCTAGCCAGCCGGCGAAAGCGACATAGCAATTTTTTAATATACTTTTTTGGAATTTTTAAATATTTTTGGAATTTTTTAATTTTTTTTTTCACATTCTCCTTCCTCTAGCCGGCGAGGTCAACCTCACCGACGGTGGTGAGGCTTGTCCTTGCCGGCCATTGGCGAAGGCGAGCCTCGCTTAGCGACGGCGAGGCCGCCGTTGCCAGATCTGGCGAGGAGCCTCGTCGGCCACCGGCGAGGTCAACCCTTGCCTTGACGGGGCGAGGCCCCGCTGGACCTAGCGAGGGTCGGCCTTGCATAGCCAAGGCGACGGTTGACCTCACTTGTCCCTAGGCGAGGTCGACCCTCGCCTTGGATCAGCAAGGCTTGGCCCCGCCCAGCCATGGCAAGGGTCGATCTCGTTAGTGCTTTGCGAGCTCGCCCCTCGCCATGGCTGGACAAAGCCAAGCCTCGTTAGATCTGGCAGGGCCTCATCGGCCCTCGCTGTGACATCCCAAAATTCGACCCTGTTTCGACTAAGTGAAATGGGCTTTTCGTCGACGTGCCTACGGCCATTTTTCTCTGAGCTGATCACTCACGAGTTAACCAACCCATTGAGTGAAGCCGTTAAGGAATGTATCTGCAGTGAAAATCCCTAAAAGCTACTTAATTGGTTGGATTGGACTAAAATCACATCGATTGACTTTAACCACGAAATTGAACTCGATTTCAGGAATCGAATTTTATGCGCGTCATAATTCTTATTTTTAGGACATTGTCTCATCGTCCGTCAATTTATTGACGAGTCCGAAATTTCGAAAAAAGAAATTGTCGGAAGGAAAAATCGAAGACCAAAAGGAAAATAGAAAGGGAAAGGAAAAGAAAAACAAGATTAAATTGATTGTTTAATTTATTTTCTCTCTCTCCCTTTTCTCTTTTTCTCTCTCTCTCTCCTTTCCCCCCCCATCCGTGCGGCACACCCCCCTTAGCTGTCTTCCTTTCTTTTTTTTTTTTTCCTTTTTCTTTCTTCTTCTCTCTCCTCTCTCTTTCTTCCCCTCTTTCCCCCACGTGAACCGAACCCCCACCATTTCTTCTTCTTTCTTCTTGGCTGAAACCAGCAGAAGCAGGAAGCTCGCCGGACAGCCAGCCACTCGCCGCTGCCCACACCGCACCACGTCGCCGCCCGCATCGCGCCGCCGTCGCTGCGCCTGCGTCGCTCGCACGTCCGCCCGCGCGTCCGTCCCGCTCGGCCCGACGCCACCCAGCTCCGTCTGGCCGCCGCCTTGCCGCCATCCCGACCCCTCGGCGTCCCTCTCGCCCACCGCTGGCCTCCCCTCGCCCTCTTGGCCACCGGAGCTCCTCCGGCCAGCCACCACAGCAAACCCGCGAGTGGGTTTCCAGCACTCTTCAGGCTCGATTTGGGCCGTTTCCGGCCCCGGACCCAAGACCCGCTTTGGGGTTTCTTGTTCCCGCGCCGAGCCTGTCGATTTGGTACCGGTTGCGCGCGATTCCGGTGGGTAACCACACTAATGCTTGCTTAGTGGGTTAATTATGCTTAATTGGTTGTTTAGTTTATTTAATTAAGCTTAGGTGTTTTGATTAGGGTTTATTAGTTGATTTTGATGTGATTTAGTTAAATTGAATGCGTATTTAGCAAGTAGACATGGTCTACTATTTATTGAGGGTAGCCCAGGAATTTTCCGACCCTTTATCGGGCTTCAATTTGATATTGCGGGCCTAAGTGGAATTTTTGGCATTTAAATATTATTTTTCGAAATTAAATTAAATAATTATTTATTTTCCGAAAATTCAACTTGGATGGCCAGCGACCGGAATATTATGCTGATGATCGTGGTGTAGCTTGTTTATTTAATTGAGCTTTATATTGCACTGAATTGAATTTATGTAGTTATTTATTTAATTCTCGAAATTAATTATTTAATTATTTATTTTCCGAAAATTCAACTGTGATGGCCAGCGACCGGAATATTATGCTGATGACAGTGGTGAAGTCCGTTTATTTAATCGGGCTTTATTTTGAGCTAAATTGAATTTCTAATATTTATTATTTAATTTCGAAATTAATTATTTAATTAATTAGTTTTTGGAAATTAAGGCTGAGATGGCGACGACCGAAATTTCGTGCTGATTGTCGTGGCACAGTCCGTATATTTATTTGAGCTCTACGTTGCTTGGAATTAATTAAATTGTGATATTTTAGGGGTTTGCCCTAAATTGATTGGAATTGATTGAGATTGAATTGTTGTTTGGAAATTGGCCAAGTTTGTTTATCTAGCATTCTTATGCTTTGTTGAGTTGTAAAGTATGTGGAACGGTGAGAATGAATCAGAAGTACCTTGGGGTTGGACTGATCAGGCACGGTGTATGGACCTACGTGGTTCGGTGACTAAGGATGTCACTGGCGAAAACGGCGCCTTAAAGAACGCACGTATCGGTCTAGTATTCATATTGTTATAGGCATGCATTGTTCGGTGATTAAGGACATCACTGACGAAAACGGCGTCTTAAAGAACACATGCACTTGTCTATTGAACACATTATTATAGGCATGTGTGGTTCGGTGAGGTGGGATATCACTGGCGAAAACGACGTCTTAAAGAACGCACACAGTTGTCTAGTGAGTACATGGTTATAGGCATGCGTGGTTCGTTGATGTGGGATATCACTAGCGAAAACGGCGCCTTAAAGAACGCATGTATTTGTCCAGTGGATTAATCACCTTGGCGAACTTGACGCCCAAGAGCACTGATATGGCTCTGTGACCAAGTGCACTATGGGAGGTTTTATGGTGTGGAGTCAATGACCTAGAATGGTCCGTCTGACATGTAATCGACTAGTTCGATTGACAGTGATTTGATTGATTGTTCGCTGTGAATTATGAAACGTTATATATAACCTTGATTTGCAGGTTGGATATGAGGCCAAGGTAAGTCCTTTGACTCGTGCTGTGCTTAGACAACCGAGTAGTGTATTGGCTCCCTAATTGAGTCTTAGTGGGGTAGAACTCGCTGAGACGTAGTCTCATCCCAGTTGTGGGATAACATTTCAGGATCCCGATGAGGAGCTGAGGAGGAGGAATCTGAGAAGGAGAAGGATTTTTGGAAGAAGAAGATAGCATCGAGAGGGATCTTGAGTACGATCCGGATGGACTAAGATCCCATCTTCTTTTGTGAACTCTTTTTGATGTGAATAGAGCTAGAGTAAAGGGTTGTGAATAGTTGTGAAGCATTATGGTTTGTACAATGCATAAATGTTGGTTATGAGTTTCAATATGAAAGTATGGCCCTACTTTTCTATCCCATTGCTTTATTGTCTGAGGATTTTCTTTATACTTCCGCTTGCACATATAAAATGAACAGGGTCGGCGATGCGTCCTCGGATGTCGCTATTAATCGACCAGGTGAGGGATGGACACACGTTCGAGGATTGGGGCGTGACACTCGCCTTTGGCCGGCGCCAGCCAGAGGAAGGAGAAGGTGAAAAAAGAAAAAAAGAAAAAAAGAATTAAAAATTCAAAAAATAAAAAAAAAATTGCCATGTTAGCTTTCGCCAGACGACTGGTGTTTACGTTAGCGCCGGTTGGCCAATTTTGGCCGGATGGACTAAACTGGTACAAGTGTAAAATATTTAGGAATAAGCTAAAAAAAAAAAAAAAAAGTTTAGGACTGAATTGACACAATTGTAATAGATTTAGGACTTTTTTGTAATTCTCCTGTTTGTTTAGTGGATGAATTTATTATCTGGCTAGCAAAAGCAAGAGTAAAAAGAAGAAGAAGAAGAAGAAGAAGAAGAAGAAGAAGTTACAGGACAGCGTACCTCTCACGAAATAGTGGTGAAGCTTCGTGACTTAGAGTATGCGTGAATACCTATGAATTGAGGGCGTTAAACGTTAATGGATGAAGCTATCTATCTGGGCCGGCAAAAAGCAAGAGTAAAAAGAAAAAGAAGAAGAAGAAGAAGAAGAAGAGGAGGGAGGAGGAGGAGGAGGAGGAGGAGGAGGAGGAGGAGGAGGAGAGACTCGAGCTAGATGCATGCCTTCTAAAGACATCAACGGAAACAACGGGTGAGCGAGGGAACCATCATCGAGCTAAGGGACACACGTTAAGGCGTAATGTTTAAGCGAGGGAAAACAAGGTAAAAACCCGGTTGAGCTGCCAATTATCCCCAAAGATCGAAGCCATTAGCTACCGTGCTCAAGAGAGACACGGCGCGCGCCCTGCCTTGCTCAAGAAAAAAAAAAAGTAAAAAAGAGAGAGAAAAGGATGAGAGCATTTCAAGAGCATCTGGAGGCCAGGACGAGAAGAATGGATGACTACGCCACAAGGAGTACTTTTTCCCGGTGGCAGCGTACATAAATGGCGAAGAGTCGAGAAACCGAATATCGCTCGTGGACTCTACCGCCCGAGCGCCTACGAATTGTACAGGCCAACGGTCTAAGGCTTTACCTTTTTAATTTTTGGGTTACTGCGCGGCAGGCAAGGAACTGGGAACTCAAAAGAGAGTCTGTCCAAGGCATAGAGCAAACGGCATCCGAAAAACGACAACATCTTACGTGCGGAACGGATGACTCCAACGTTTGGTGGACGCACTGGAAGATGGATCGGACCGCGAATTGCGGATTGGCCGAAAAAAAGAAGAGAAAACGAGAGTACTCTAGAGGTGCAGGATCGAGCTCGAGTGGGCAGTTCCACTCTATGACTTGAGAAGCATGGGATGGCAAAAGGCGGATCGATTACTATTAGGAGCTAAAAACCGTGCTCTCTTTCCAATCTTTTGTATCCACACCATTAATTAAATTTATGGTGTGATATATTTTCGCGCATGATATGAGATTGCGATCGAAATGATATAAAGCTTTATAAGGTGAGAGAGAGTGAACACATCGAATAAAAAAAGGAGTTGATGAATGTAATGTATAGACGAATGATGTTTCTAAATAAGCAATAAGGTTCATATAATTGGCCGCTAAAATTCAGGAATGAGGCTCGGATTTTAGAAAAATATATAAAAAGAAGAAAATTAGACATATTAATAACGAGTATGGGACCGCGCGTGGAGGAAAGGGAGCGTGGAAGAAGGAAAACATTACGCTCTGCATGCCGCCTCTCTCTCTCTCTCTCTCTCTCTCTCTTTCCCCCTCCTCTCCTCTCCTGTTGGGAAAGAGAGAAGTAGTATAGCATGGAGGAGGACCTAATTTTGTAATTTCCTCTCTCTTCTATTTCGCAAAAATAAATCAGAAATAGGCGCGTGGGAGAGAGAAATAAAAGGTGGCGGGCGGTTATTTTCCGTACCCCCCTACCATGCTACAACACTACCACTGCAAGTTTGCTCTCTGAACCTTCTGCGAGAGAATATCACGAAGGCGACGTCAGTCTCCTCCTCGCTCAGCCTCCTCCATTTTCTTTCTCCAAGCTTTCTTCTCTCCTCCTCTGTTTTTTTTTTTTTTCGGCCACAACTCGGAAAGGAAGAAAGAAAAATGGCTTCACAACCCCTCATCTTAGCTTCCGACCCTTCTCACACTCGACGTTCGTGTACTTCTTCTTCTTCTTCTTTTTCTTGTCTTTGAAGCTTCTCCTTGTTCATGATCGTCTCTGTCATTTGTTCGTTTAGATGTCGCCGGCAACAGCCTCAACCTCGCCTTCAAGCCCTGGTCCCCACCTCCCCTGGCCTCTCGCCTCCATCTGATATCTCCTCGCGTCGTCTCTCTCGCTCGTGTAAGTCCTTTTCTGTTGTTGTATAGAATGACCGATAGTTGCATAGACTCTTTTCTTTACCGGAAGATGCTCTTAACGTATTCTTCCGACTTCGGTGAAGTACTGACGATCAATTTTGACATCAGAAACTGCCTTACTTTCCGGAGGGAAGCTCGACAGAGAAATTGCCCAGGGCTGTTTCTGTTTTTGGTGAGCATCTCTTCTTACGTTTCTGCCACTTTGGGTGGTGGTGGTTGTTGTTTTCGGCGATCATCTTTTTCTTGAGTTTCCGCCACTTTCTGTTATGTATACGGATCACAGGGATCCCCCTGTTTTTCTTTTTTTTTTCCCGCCCTTTGCCTTTCAGTAACATCTCTCGAATCGGAATCAAATATTCTACTCCTTGATACTTTAGTTTGTCCAGCAAGAGGAAGGTAACTCTCTCAGATCTTTCGACAGAGTTCCTTAAGCGATGCATGGTGCTTTAAACTTACAATGTGCGTATACCCAGTCTTCCATGTGAAGTTTCGATCGCTTTCCCCTTGGCCCGTATTGCTTTGTGGCTGATTTGGTGTTTGGTGTTGGGTGATGTTATTGTGGTTCTTGCTTTGTCACGATATCCTCGAACCTGTAAAGATCGGTCTCATTCCTTTCCATTCCTTTTTCTTAGCTCTTGCTTAAAGTGATCGAGATCCTTCCAAAACCCTGGAATTCTCTCTCGGGAAACATCCACTGAACTTTTAGTACTTCGTTTCTGGACAAAACCCCTGGCTCGATTTGTTTCCCAAGATTTTCATCCTGTGTTCAGTTTTGGCCATAGCAGACATTCAGTAAATCAGCTGCTAGTTACCTCGCTGGCAGAGAATGTGCAATAACAACTCCTCTAGATAGACTATATGCTATATTGTTCTTCTGTAGGACTTGACCTCTCTGTTTCTCTTTTCCATTTTGATTGCTTTTCCCCCCTCTCTATCTATGTTTCAATCTATTCTTTTCCTTCAAAACTGACTTTTCAGTCGCTCCATGATGTTAATTTCAACAACAAACATCGCACTGGAAATGCATCCTGTTTCATTAGCAGGGGCCATTATTTGCAACCAATTTCAATTATGCAAGTTTAACAGCTTTAGCTCTATATGCGTTTCACAGCATAGAGAAGTTATCGTCGATATTAAATTTCTTGTAGTTGTTGTGTGAGATCACGGCAACCCTAGTATCTCTTCTAGAAATCTGCAAGGTGCCGTTTGGCTTCACTCCCTTCGAACAAGTAGCTTTTACATCATAGAGGTTCTTTCAATCCTTTGTATTACCTTGATTAGTTGCATACTCCATTAGCAGATATCGATTGGTATTCCACGGTTGAAGTGCCATAAATCAGCTTATTTGAAGGAGTGTTATTTTTATTTCTAAAATCTTTCAAAAGTTCCGCAGTATATGCTCTTCTGCTAAAAGAATAAAGGCCTTTTCAACCTGTTAACTTAGGTGGATCGGGCAGGGGAAAGGGTACCCGACGTGTGAATTTTGTTCAGCTCTTTGGCTTCACCCATCTCAATGCCTGTGATCTTCTCCTCCAAGCGGAAATCCAACCTGGTTCCGGAATCAGGTAATAATGCCACTGTCCCTGATCTTCTATTACTTCTTTTTCTCTCATCAGTTTGATCTATTACTTTGCGAAGTTATTACAGTATCTCTAGTTGTACTTTTCGCAATAGTCTCTTTAGATTCTCTGTTGTTTACAACCATCATTATATGACTCTTATTTAACGATTTGTCTTGAGCCGAACATCGCCCCATAAATGGTACAAAAGGAAATCGAACCATGTTCGACACAAAAGTTCTTGTACAGGCCTGACATCACCTGCGATTTCTCTTCCAATTGGCAGAACTATGATCCAGAATATGATTATTGAGGGAAAGACTGTGCCTGCAGAAGTGTTAATCAAGCTCCTGCATAAAGCCATGCAGGAAGGTGGAAATGATAAGTTCCTTCTTGATGGTTTCCCTCTGAATGAGGGAAACCGTGCGGCATTTGAAGCTGTTGTAAGTTTGACCGCACCGTTCTTATTTGAAAAAAAAACGCTACTCTGATCTTAGTGTTACTATAACACCATCCCACGCAGTTCAAATGTGAGCCTATCGTGTGTTGATCTTCCTTCCTGAAGGATTGACCAGTAAAATTTCTGCAGATTAAATTTGAGCCAGAATTCCCGTTGGTTTTCTGTAGTTCCGTGGAAGAGATGGAATGGCGCTTGTTGAGTCGGATTCAGGTCTGTCGATCATTTCTCCGTCACCTTTCCCTAGAAGAAGATTCATATTCTTCCTTTCACCATCTTTCCAGCTGATCCGATCGCTTTTGATATCTGATGCCTTTCCACTATTTTTTACTGGTTTTGAAGGGAAGAGAAGCAATTAGGAAAGGGTTTGAGGCATTCTTGAAGGCTAGCCTCCCAGTTATTGAGCATTACAATTCCAGGGGAACAGTCAGGAAGGTGAGGAAATTTCTAACTGTGTTGAAACCTTCTGTAGGGGTGTATGGTATGTTCTGGTCTCATGGCATTTACTAAGCTGAAGAGGCGTTTGAGGCAGTAAAAACTGTTTTCACCTCAAAAGCTGAGAAGGTTATGCGACACACTCGTAATATATTAGAGGATTCCTTTGTTGTGAAAATCACTGAAAGGAATGAAACAATGGTGGGCTGGATCAACTTCACAAGTTCATATAATGATATATGTCACTTAAATGCTGTTTGTCCAGGTAAGTAGTCCCTTTAGTAACTTATAGAGAACCAGTACTTGTAAGAATGTCTCTTGAGATTATTTAGCATAGTGATAGCTTGGAACAACTTTGTATACATTGGTTAGTTACGCAAGGTTTTCTATTTCCACAGCCATACCGAATGTTGGGCGGTCTCTCACCACCATTACCGTCCCTGGCTGTGCGTCAGTCTATGTCTAAGTCAGTATCCATACCACCTCCCTCAAGCGATGAAAGTGGTAGGGAATCCTGTCATTCGCCTTTTCTTTTTTCCTCTTTTTTCCATATTTTGTTCTATTATGAACTTCCCTTCCTCTCCTCTCCTGTTTTATTTCTTTTATTCGCCTGTTATCTCATGTTATATCCTCTCTTTGCACCAGGGAGAGTGGTTGCTCTAGTGATAGGCGCTGGAGGAAGGGAGCATGCACTCTGCTTCGCCTTGCTACGATCCCCATCTTGCAAGTCTGTCTTCTGTGCGCCTGGAAATGCTGGCATTTCCAGCTCTGGAAATGCCGTCTGCCTTCCGGAGCTGGACATTTCTGACAGTTCAGCTGTCGTCTCTGCCTGCCGTGAGCTGGGAATCGACCTTGTGGTGGTTGGACCCGAGGTTCCACTTGTTTCTGGAATTGTGGATGATCTTGCTCGAGCAGGAATTCTTACCTTTGGCCCCTCAAAAAAGGCCGCTGCATTGGAGGGCTCTAAAAGCTTTTTCAAGAGCATCTGTGACAAGTACAACATCCCCACGGCCAAGGTTGTCCTGGAATCTTGAGTGCTTTCAGCTTGATAGCATAGTGATCTTCACGTACACATACAAATGGTCTTCAGTCAGGTGTAACATCTGAGTCATGTCCTCCCAAATGATATTTGTGGGGGCTTTGTCATTATTGCACTCGCCAGTTTTTCTCATAAGAGGACTTTAGTTTTTAATCAGTTCCTTTTCTTTTAATCGCCGGTGCAGTATAACACTTTCAGGACTTTAGTTTTTAATCAGTTCCTTTTCTTTTAATTGCCGGTGCAGTATAACACTTTCACTGACCCATCTGAAGCGAAGCAATACATCAAGAAAGAGGGGGCTCCGATCGTTGTAAAGACGCATGGGTTGGCTGCTGGGAAGGGTGCCATTGTTGCCATGACGCTGGAGGAGGCATATGATGCTGTTGACTCGATGCTTGTGAAGGGTGCTTTTGGTTCTGGGGGTAGCAAGCTCATTGTTGAGGAGTTCCTAGAAGGCGATGGAGTTTCTTTCTATACACTGGTAGATGGAGAGAGAGCCATTCCCATGGCATCTGTGCAAGATCATAAACGAGTTGGAGATGGTGACACAGGACCGAATACTGGTGGAATGGGTGCATACTCTCCAGCACCAGTATTAACTCCGGAATTGCAGTCATTCGTGATGAAGTCTATTATTCTCCCGACTGTCAAAGGGATGGCAGCTGAAGGCTCCAAGTTTGTTGGGGTTCTTGGTGCCGGTCTCATAATAGAGAAGAAGTCTGGGTTTCCTAAACTGATTGAATATGATGTGCGCTTTGGAGATCCGGAGTGTCAGGTATGTTGATGAATCTGTAAGTAGTTAGTGTCCAGAATCTGTAATAATACATTTCTGTGGCCAATTTAAACTAGTATGAATGTTGGGCTTCGCTTTTGGAGATCTTTGAGTGGTTTTATATTAGAACCGATTCAACTGAACTTGGATTCCCACGTTTGGCTTTCAGTTTCTCTCAACTATATATTTTGAAGAAATATTCAATGCTGATCTTCTGGTCAGCTCCATTTAAATTAGTATTTTTCTTTTCACTTTTCCTAGATTTAGTGGTGAGTATGTTGTACGCCCACCATTTTTTTTTTCATCCTTAATGAACCTTGTTTCTGTTTGCTTGTCACCTAGAACTTTTGTGCTCATCTTTTTGTAGTCTGCATAATCTGTTGACAACTTTACAGGGAGAGGGTAAGAATGCTTTCTATTTTTGGCATTGATTATGTTGATCGCAAAGATTCCCTTGCATTCGCAGGTGTTCATGGTTCGTCTAAAATCAGATTTGGCACGAGTATTGTTGGCAGCATGTAGGGGTGAGTTAAGTGGAGTGACTCTCGACTGGTCACCTGAACCTGCTATGGTAGTGGTAATGGCAAGTAAGGGCTACCCAGGGGCCTACGAAGCAGGAAGTGTGATTCAGAATCTTGAAGCAGCAGAAATGGTTGCTCCATCAGTTAAGATATTTCACAGTGGAACAGCTTTCGGCTCAGATGGGAATTTGATTGCGGCTAGTGGTCGTGTTCTTGGGGTCACTGCTAAGGGAATGAATTTGGAACAAGCACGCGAAAGAGCTTACAACGCAGTTGAAGCCATTAACTGGCCAGGAGGATTCTATCGCCACGACATTGGGTGGAGAGCACTTCCAAAGACGCAAGCGGAAAAGGAAGGTTAAGGTGATGACAACGGGGTTGGGATTTACCTGGGTGGGAACAATTTATCTTACTGGACATGGTCGGGTTTTTTTTGGATGAATACATCATTGGCTTGTTGTCGCATGGACAAAAAATGTTTTACACCTCATTAGATCCTTTTGCATTTCTCTCTAAAAGCTCCTGAATGACTATAAAAAAAAAATGTTCCTCTTCTCCTTCTTTTAGGAATGGTTACGGTTGTGGGATTTTTTGTTCAAGTTTGGCTAGTTAAGTAACGCTCTTGGCTGTGTATATGGTGGTTGGCACTGCACTTGGACCTTCAGTTCCAGTTGACAAATGAGAAAATTTTTTGTGTTACGCTGACAGGACAGTATCACCACATTAAGTCGACGACTCTGGCAGAGAGTGCGGGCGTGTTGCACAAGGTAAATTTGACCGGCATAACATTCGTCCTTGATCTATAACGCCTTTCTTTACACAGTGTCGAAAATATCAAGTGATCTGGCACACTGTGTTAGACAAAATAATTCATATGCGGAAGCCAGGATCGTTTATAGACAAACCTCCAGCTATTGTTCTTGTTCTCATTCGTCTGAAAAACTTGAAAATACAAAGAAAGATTGGGCACATGCTACTAACCCAATTTACTCTCGTACTGATGGTGTATTCTGAATGAGAGGGTTTGAGTTAGACCTTGTGATTTTTCGTTAGAATGAATGATTGTTCCTTTATATACCGTCTTCCATCAAGGCGGTTACCAAATGGGCGGTTGTCACGAAAAGGTACGTATGTGGAAAAACTGCATGTTGAATAACCGCCACTTTAAGAGAAAATGTGAGATCATAAAATAAATAACATTCTCCCACTTGATCCCATCATTTCCATCATACGGATTATCCAACCAATTCCACGAAAACTTTATGCTTAAAGAAAAGAAACAAAACACATGGATCATGGCGACATGTCCTCTAAGAGTGAGTAATATCTTCCATGTACAACATAATGGCCCCGTTTGGTTCGGCTTTTGGGGAATGTCCTTGGGGAAATGCAAAGGCCTTTAGTCTAAAGGGGTTTGGCGAAATGCAAATGCTGTTTGGTAAACAAAATTGAAAAGATGCCTTGAGATGCAACTTGGGGAAAATGCTGTTTGGTAAACACTTTACATTTGGAAAGTCCTTTCATGTGTCAATTATTAAAATTTTGCAACTTTAATTTGTTTAAAATCAAAAACAAAAATCAATGACCTTAACTTTTATATATTATTTTCAAGTTAAGAATAATGTATAAGAGACATATTAATAAAATTTTAAATAAAAAAATCACATCAAACTCAATTAAAAATATAGTAATTTCATTACAATAAACATCACAACAACATATGTCCGAAAGAAAGAAATAAATAGTTAAATATTACAAACATCCTTAACTATTTATCAAGTTCATAGCTATTTCATCACGTAAGTGTGCCATGTCAGGGAATGCATTATCATTTGAAGCACTTGTCCCCTCATTTACAACATCATGGTCAACTGAATATCCATACTCAGGATCCAAATCTGCTGTTTCAAAATCCGTATCAGTTACGGCATTTTTTCTTATAAAATTGTGCAAAGCCATTGTAGCTATGACAATTTGCACTTGCTTTTCATAAGGATAATTTGGCATAGTGGTTAAAATCTTCCACTTCATTTTTAATACGCCAAAGGCTCGTTCAATTTCTGAGCGAAGTGAGGAATGTGCACGGTTGAACACTTCTCGATGACCCGTAGGTGTAGGACCTTGTCGAAATTCTGGCAAATGATATCTAACTTCTCTATATGGCCCCAAATAACCCGTGAGATTTGGATATCCAGCATCTACTAAATAATATTTTCCTACACAAATATAATATAAATTTAGTTAACATATGCCACATAAATAAATATAAATATAAATATAAATATAAATATACATAGACCATTAATTAACCAACCTGGAGGTGGATGGGGAAATTGTGCATCACGTCTTCCAATGGCATCATAGAAGACACGAGTATCATGAGTTTGTCCCTCCCAACCGGCACAAACGTAAATAAATTCCATATTAAAATTACATACAGCCAACACATTTTGCGTAGTCTTTCCTTTTCGACCAATAAAGCGAATTTGATCAAACACCGGTAACACTGCTTGAATATGTGTACCATCCATAGCTCCAATGCAATCCTAAAACAAATAATGCAAAAATTACATGATTTAAATTTAGTTTTTTGTTTTTTTTGTACAATCATAACTTACCTTAAAATATGGATAAAATCGTCGATCTTTCTTAATCTTCTCTGGAACTTCCCGAAATTGTCGATCAATTGGTTGGATCAAATCTTTTCCCATATTGCATACTTTATTTAAAACTAAACTAAAATGCCTACTTATGGTTTCCCCAGACCGTTGAAAGCGTTCTTGTGCTACCCTGTTACCTATACCATGTCCCAACATATAAAGAAACATTCCAACCATTTCTTCAACATTAGTATTCCTAGATCCTTTAAGGCCATAGCGTGTTACTAAGTCACGTGTTAAATTATTAAATACATCCCTATGCATTCTAAACATATTATAGCATCTTATTGGATTAGTATCTTCGGCCATCAATTCTCTCATCCATGCATGACCTGTATATGATGAGGTCATAGAAGGTTGTTTGCTAAGGTGCATTGCTTGATAAGCAATTGAAGCATTAGCAATTGAAAGCAAATCCAGGAATTCATCTTCATCTTGTTCACGATTTTCCTTTTGTTGAGAATTATCCATAATTGCCTAACGTAACAAAATATAGAGTTAGAATAAGAAAAATAATGAATAATATTGACAATCCATTAAGAAAAACAATAGTATCAATCAATATATATATGCAAAGTCAACCACATAAAGCGAACCCCAATTAGAAATAATTCTCACATAAAAAACATTAATATAAATTAGGTCCATACATAATTTAAATAGAGTTCGCATGTAAAAATAAAATAGCATATTCAAGAATTCAAATAAGAAGCTATGACAACATCTTAGTTATGATTAAGTTCTTCCATCTCAAGCTTGAGATACTTCACCCTTAGCGCATCGGTACTCAAGCTCATGAAGACCTGCCTATTGTCCACCCTGTCCTTAAAATGTTTGATTGCAAAAAAGTACAGCTTTTCATCTTGCACAATTTCCGGTATGGCATCCAACATAGATATGAGGTCCTTGTAAGGACCGAATCCATCATATGCTCGAGAGACAACAGCATCAGCACTCCTACTTTCAACAGCAGAACAAAGCCTGTTAATTTGGCTTCCAAGCAATTGTGCCGGGCTCAAATTCTTGGCTTTCTTTCCTCGAGTTTCCCTCGTTGAAGTCTGCGCTACTCTTTTACGAACCCGAGTTTGAATTGGTTCATCAATATTTTCACCCACATCACATTCCAAATTATCATCAGTAGATCCTACGGCATCATCAATATTGGGTTGTGTGGCATCAACATTCTCATCAACACATAAACCTTGTGCAGGATTCCAAGTGATTCCTCCAGTAGCAACCGTATCCCCGAACATTCTATCTAGCAACACTTCAAGATCAGGAGGTATGCCTTTCGTCCTAAAAACCTTAACCTTAGGATTGGCCTGTTATAAAAAGCGTTTGAGTAAGTTGTATATAATTGAAAATAAGAATTTAATCGAAAAGTAAATGAACAAATGATAAACACCTGGATTTTGCTCTCCCACCATTCATCACTCGCATCGATGGTTTTCTTCCTTGGATCCCATCCTAATCCCGTTTCACTATAAACCAATGTCCTCCATCTTTTCCATTATTCCTTAAGATTATCCCACTTACTCTTCATTTTAGTTTTATCATATTTTTTGCCTCTCAACTCCTCGAACTTATTAATTATGGTAGTCCATCCATCTCTCTTGTTGGTTGCCGGACGATTACCCTTATCGATTTGTTCAACACACAACTTACAATATGTTTCCACGTCTTCAGTGGTCCAATATGCCTTTTCCTTTGTTGAACTCGCCATCTTTCAACAATATGAGCATGAACAGATTTGAGAGATATATAATAAAGAAAAAAATTCAGCAATTGAATTAAAGCCAAATCAATGTGAACTAGTAAAGAACAAATCAATGTTATATTGTATTAGGTATCAGCCCAAAAACATGAAAAAAAAAAATCAACAACATATCAATATGGGGCTGTACAAGATACAAGGTGGTGGTTTTCCCACATTAGAGGCAAAGGATCCACTAGAAAAGGGAAAAAGTAACCTTTGAAACTTAGATAAGATCAAGAAACAGCTTCACATCTCTTCACACCAGAAAAATATTAACCAAGCCCCAACATTAGAAATTGAAATAGACAATATAGCCTCGAAACCAAATTTTTGAAACTTAGATGATAAGAATGAAGTCACCACCGTCATAAAAGCAGGAAATGGAACTCGAGAGAGCGAAAGTGCGAGATCATAAGGCAAATGTACATATCTAGCAAAAGCAAAGGAACTTGAATTCTAAATGGGCAACCGTGGATTGAGAAAATCTGACTTGGACAAAAGCGAGCACAAGCGCGAGCGTGATAGGAGAGCTTGAGGGCAGCGAGCGTGAAGGAGTGACGCGAGGAAGAGAACTCAAATCCCTACCAACCGTGAGGAAACGCTGCTTCAAGCACGAAAGGGGGAGTTGTCAAGGTGTGATTCATTAAGCTTGAAATTTCAAGAACACCATATGAGAAATCAGTGAACATGATTTTTTTCCAAGGAATTTACTGTTAAAAAATTTACAAAAGTTTCTGGTAAAAGCTCTTCCAATCAAAACATCCTGTTGCATCTACACCGCCCGAAATTCACGGAAGTGCAAAACTAAGAAGATGCTAGTCTGCTTCTAATGTTTTAGTGGAGACCTACATTGAAGAAGATCTGGACAGCCGCAAAACAGCTCTTCCATTCCAGGTTGTGCACATACAATAAGGCACCAAATCTTGAGAAGTACTTTTTTCACAAGCAACAACCATTCAAATGTGCATTTGTATGTTAGTGAAGAAACAAAATTTTAGGTGACATCTGCTGACCGATTACCATCCTCCAACAAAAAGACTAGCATGTTTTCCATGCTCTTGGACAGACTTTTCATGAGATTATTTAACTCCCGATGTGAATTTTGAACTCAAATTCTGCATCGTGATTTCATGAATTGATAGTTACTCTTTCTGTCGAATTTGTTAATATAAGGTAATCTATGCATCAAATTAATGGCCATCCACAAAAAGAGAAAAAAAAATTCTCTTTTATTTATAATCTCAATTCCTTATTCTGATTAGAAATTGCACTTTCGAATGGCAACATCAGCTATGTAGCGAGCCTTCACAAGTCTAGAGTTGTTCTTATTTTCTTGGTTGCATAAAAGTAGTCTTAGATGCCAAATTGCTATTCAAAAGCCAGATATTCTCTACCAGTGTAAACTTCTAATTAAAAACTCAAAACAATAAAACTTGGATGATACATAGCAAAACTTAAGAGATCCCTACAAAATGCAATAAGCAGCCATGAAGTATATGTACCTATTTAGGAAGAATCTCTTTATGAGCTTTGAACGATAGAATCACATTCCAAACCAAAGCAATAACATTAGCGGCAAGGACCTGAAATTATATTCATAAAATAAGATCTGAGATACATTCAATAAGCAAACTTATGGTAATAGATAAGAGCTCGATAAAAACCGAATAACAACTGTTTTCCATCCATTCCCTTTTGCTAATATCATCCAAACATCACCAGCTATTCATGAAATCTATTGAAACTCGAGAATCAGAGTGCTAATCTTTATGCATGATAGACCAATTGAGAGCAATTACTTTCTCTCGGTGAAGATAAAGGAGCTTATCAGTTTGAACGTGGAGAGCAGGACCTCCTCTTGTCCTTACTTCCCAATATCATAAAAGATTTTGTTATATATAAACACCACCATATACAAATTTATAGTAACAAACAATAAAATGGAGCACATTAAATACTGTGCTTCTGTTTCAATATTCCAATTCCAGATTCCCTGTGAGTCTAGATGCTGACTGATTCATATATGTGGCACATAAATTTCATCTTTCCTGCCAAAAATATGTTACTTTCTTCATCCCCAAATACTTTTACAGACAAACTTACGACTAACAAGAATCTTTTCACTCTTAGTGGAGAAAATGGATGAATTCTAAATAAGTCGGTTTGGTTCAGCCGATGGAGGGGGACCAAGCAAAGCCGATTTGGTTCAGCCCGCCCCGAACAAGCAACGAAAGGTTCAGATTGAACTAAGTGCGAAAGCGAACGAAACTCGACAGTTGGCGATTGACCAAAACACAAAGGGCGAACCGAAGCCAACCTGAGGCCGCGACACTATAAGGCGGCGGCACCGAGGAAATCTTACCTGGAGAGGCGAGTGCGATAGCAGAACGGCGGGAGGCGATCTTCGAGGTTGGGATGGCTAATCTCGGATGAACACCGGAGAGCAGCTCGTGAAGGAGACGGTGAGGGACGACGGCGGAATCTTCAGTGGTGATCACGAATCGGACGAACAAGCGATGACGGACGACTGAGAGGAGTCGTGAGAGTGCAGAGGAGAGGAGTCGTGAGAGTGTAGATGAGAGTCGTGAGAGTCGTGTGAGAGTGCAGAGGAGAGTCGTGAGAGTGCAGAGTGCAGAGGAGAGTCGTGTGAGAGTGCAGAGGAGAGGAGGCGTGAGGCTACGAGAGGATTTTAGGGTTTTCTTTAGAAAAGGGCAAAAACGGATTTTGATTAATAAATGAGGGTAAAATTGGCAACTGACATATTTTCATTTAACAAAGCCCCAGCATTCCGAAAATGCTAATCTCAAATGCACCTCCAACCCTCCATTCCCCCAAAGCCCTTTGAAGTCCCTTGGAGATGCAATTGCATCTCCCCAAAGTCCCCAAAATATTGAACCAAACACTACCCGCTTTTGCCCAAACCCCTTTAGAGGCCAAAAGCCCCTTCTAAATGCCGAACCAAACGGGGCCAATGTGTACACCAAAATTGAGAATCAACATTACAAATGAATAAGAGTTTCATACAATAGAAATTGTCCACATGACGACAAATTACATTATGGGACCTACTCCCATACTTGTCACATGATCCTTATACTTCATTGGTGGCATGCCTTTAGTTAAAGGATTAGCTATCATCAATTCAGTGCTAACGTGTTCAATGACAACTTTATTCTCCTTAACACATTCCTTTATGGCTAAATACTTAATGTCAATATGCTTACTTTGACTGCCACTTTTGGCATTTTTAGCTATAAAAACCGCAGCTGAATTGTTACAATACATTCTTAATGGCCTAGAAATTGAATCAACAATTCTAAGCCCAGTAAATGAAATTCTTCAACCATACACCATGTGAGGTAGCCTCAAAACAAGAAACGAACTCAGTCTCCATAGTGGAAGTAGCAGTCAAAGTCTGCTTGGCACTTCTCCATGACACGGCTCCGCCGGCTAACATAAAAATGTATCCAGATGTTGATTTTCGTGAATCAACGCAGCCCGCCAAGTCCGCATCCGAATAACCGACTATTTCCAGGTTGTCAGTTCGTCTATACATAAGCATGTAGTCTTTGGTACCTTGAAGGTATCTCATTACTTTCTTTACAGCTCTCCAGTGGTCTAAACTTGGATTACTATGATATCTTCCCAACATTCCCACAACAAAAGCGATGTCAGGTCAAGTGCAAACCTGAGCATACATCAAGCTTCCAACAACAGAAGCATATGGAATTTTGTACATTTGTTCAATTTCTAAATCGTTCTTCGGGCATTGGTTCAAATTGAACTTGTCATCCTTCATAATGGGTGCTATACTTGGTGAACAATCTTTCATCTGAAATCTCTCTAAGACCTTATTGATATAGGTTTCTTGAGATAGTCCTAAAATTCCTCGAGGTCTATCTCTATGGATCTTAATGCCAATGACATAAGATGCCTCACCCATATCCTTCATATCAAAACTCTTAGAGAGAAATTGTTTCACCTCATGTAGCAACCCCTTGTCATTGGTTGCAAGTACTATCCACATACAGCACAAGTAAACAAATTTTACTCCCACTAACCTTCTGGTATATACATTGATCCATGACATTCTCTACAAAACCGAATGAAAAGATGACATCATGGAATCTTAAGTACCATTGGCGGGATGTTTGTTTCAAGCCATATATAGATTTCTTAAGCTTCCACACCAAATGCTCACCTTTACTAGAGGGGAATCCTTCAGGTTGTTTCATGTAAACCTCCTCCTCTAGTTCTCCATTGAGGAATGTCGTTTTCACATTCATCTGATATAATTTCATATCAAAATGGGCAACCAATACCAAAACAATATGAAGAGAATCTTTCTTAAATACAAGATAAAATGTCTCTGTGGAATTGATTCATTCTTTTTGAGTGAATCCTTTGGCAACGAGTCTAGCTTTATATCTTTCAATGTTACCCAATGAATCCTTCTTAGTTTTGAAGACCCGTTCACAACCAATGGCCTTCGCACCATTAGGTAACTGAACCAAATTCCAGACTTCGTTAGATGCCATAGAACTCATCTCTTCCTTCACGGCATTGTACCACAAATTGGATTTATCACTATCCATGGCTTGTGAAAACGTTTCGGGATCATTCTCAACTCCAATATTGTAGTCAAACTCTTGTAAATACACAATATAATCACTAGGAATTGCCGATTCCTTATTCTAGCAGATCTTCTCAATGTTGAATCAACATTCTCTTGAGGAGCGTGTTGTTCAACTGGTTGTTCAACAGTTTTTGGTAATTGCTTAACAATTGGATCTACTAGATCAATATCAGCAGGTTGTGGAACTTTAACAATTGGTTGTTCAATAGCCGGTTGAACTGAATGGGTATTATGAGCAACAACCAACCTTAAACTTGAGGTGGAAGGTGTGACAGCCTGAATTTTTAAATTAATTTTCGATTAACTAAATCGGGCTTTTCGTCGATGCGTCTATAGTGCTATTATCTGAGTTGGCCACTCACGAGATAACTGATCTATCTGGGGAATCAATTAAGGAATCTAAATGCAAGGGACTTGAGAATTCGACTAGGAATCGACTGCTTGATCGTGTCGATCTACAAGGGTCATTGCGGCACTTGTCGAATCGATCGAAATCGAGATAGGTCGATTTGGCTGAGATATGTGATTAGAATGTGGGTGATTCCACTTGATTTCAAAATTCTCACCGATCGGCACTAAATTGATTTTCTGACGTTTTGGGTACCCTGTGTCCGTATTTGAAACCTCGAGATTTTCACGACAACCGAGAGTCACCAATGTGTCGGAGATGTACGTTGTGACTCGAGACAAATCGATCACGGGTCAATTGCACCAAAAATTCCTAAAAACTACCCAGTAGATTAGGTCACGCTAAAAACACGCCGGATTGAAATTAACCACTTATTTGAACCCGATTTCAGAAATTGAAAGTTCTGTGGTGTCACGAGCTATTTTAGGGATGTCGACTCATCCTCCGAAAATTTTTCGAAGATTTTGAGATTTTTACGGAAATCTGATTCGGACGTCGCGGAAAATAAACGGAAATTCGTACGGGCCGAATTTGAGCGATTTGACTTCCGAGCTGAGCCTTTGAGTGTCAGTGACTTACATAAAATTGTTCGAGATTTTTCCACATCAAAATTTGGACCTCAATTTGGGAAATTGAGTGATGAAATTGAAATTAAAGTTGTGAAATTTGGTTTTGAATAAGGGGCTGGAATTATGGGCATTTACTTGGATAATATATGGATTTATCAAGTGGAAAGAAATAGGAGACAAGTGAGTTAATGTAATGGATAAGATTGAGCACTATTTGGGGGACCAAGCATTCAAGGGAATGGATTGATTTTGTAGACTTTTGGCCTCTTTTCTTCTCAACTTGCCGTGCACGTCTTCACCAATTTCATCTTCGCGCGTCCATCTCCTTTCTCTTGGACGAACCAGCCACTTTGCTTCCATTTTTGCGTTGCTTTCATTTTTCCTTTCGGATCCCTGCAACACCCCCCACCGAAAATTCTTTTGCCCACGTATCCTTCAGCCCATGCCATCATCATCATCATCTTTCATCACCATCCACCATCCCCATTTCCTTCTCTCCCTCTGCCCTATTTCTCTTCGTGTCATCACCCACCGAGTCAGCAACCATCAGCCCTCATCTTTTTTTTTTTTTTTTTTTTTTCATTTTAACGGAAACTGCTGCCCACCCATCGTGTCTTCATCGATTCTCCACGCCAGCACCGCCTCCTCTTGGTCAACGATTCCACTGAACCAGCCGCTTCCTCAGCTGGTCGTTGAATCCAGCACAGCATCGCCCGAAGCTGCTTCCCCTTCAATCGAAGCCGCCCCAAGATTTTTCTTCCTTCGCCCGTTCAACTTAGCGAATTTCACGGCCCATCTCCTCGATCTCAGCCCACAACCCACGCAAGTTCAGTCGCAGCCCAATTCAAGCCCAACACAGCTCAGTTCGCGATTATTTTTGGCGGCCCATCTTCAGCAGCGAAGCCCAGCAGATTTTATTTTCAGCAGCCCAAGCCCGCTTCAGCCCACTTCAGGCCCAGCTCGTTTCAAAAACAAATCTCGCATTTGGGCTGAGATTTGTTGGGCCCGTTTTAGGCCCGGTCCGAAAGTTCGCCGACACCGCCGAAAATTAAGATTTCGGCCGCCGTCGCGTCGCCATCGCGGTGAACTGGTTTTCGCGTTACACCGGTGAGTTTATTCTCTAAACTCTTCTTAGTAGGCATTGATGCTAAGGGGGTGTTTATATTTATTTAATTAGGAATTAGGTGGTTAATTAGATTAAATTAATGATTTAATTTTTTAATTGAGCATGTTAGGTGGTTAGCATGATTTAGCTAAGGCCTATTTAAATTATATTATTTATCTAGAAGGGTTCGGGAATTTTCCGGGTCCGTATTGGTATTTAATTTAATAATTTTGGCCTAGGTTATTATTTTTAGAAATTAAATTGAATTAATTAATTAATTTTCGAAATTAATTATTTATTAATTATTTTTTCGGAAATTAGGCCGGGATGGCCGGTGACCGGATTTTGTGCTGATTGCAATTGTGTGGTTAGTTTCTGCAATTGAGTGTTAAATTATGCAAATTGAGTGATTATTGGATTTTTGGTATTTAATTCCAAAAATTGTGAATTTTCAATATTTACTCAAAAAAATCCCGGTGTCGGATTTTAACACTGAAAATGGTTTTTATATACTATATAAAATAGTGGGATTTTAAAAAGGAAGAATGTCAATTTTTCTGGGTCGAGTTGACCGTGTACCCACACACGACTATTTTCATGCGTATTTCTAATACGAAGAAAAATGCCAGGTTCAACATTTTAATTGAAGCATTTGAGTGCAATGCACGGTGCCCTGGGCCATATTTGAGTGATTGTGTGATGACAAAGAAAAATCGTCCCGGGCTGTTGAGCTGAACGTTATCCCTATTTGGGATACCCCTTGATAAAGGGAAGCCGGTCGCAGTAGATTCTGGACCCTATGCTCCTTCGGGAAAGCCGTCGACAAAGTGACGTGCCGTGCTTAATGGGGTGAGACGATGCCTGGCAATGCCAGAAGACCGCCGAACTGAGAGTAGGCCGTGCTATATGTCGAGATCAAAACTAGGAACGCATGATGAATTGAGTATTGTGTTCCAATTAATTGAGCTTGAGTGATGCTCTGATTTGTGATATGAACTGTGGCCGACTGCGGTGGAACCGAGACGAGGTAAGTCTCCTTGATTGTGTGATTGCGTGCTTAGAATGCTTCTTAGTGTCTTTCCCTCCTAGCCGCAGTTTAGAGCTTAGACTTGCTGAGACATTGTCTCACTGGTTATTGTATAACCACTTTCAGAGTCATCGAGTGGAAAACTTGGAGCAGAGATGAGGTGATTTGAAGCATAGGTCGGATAATACCTCTTCTTTTTGGAGAACAGTCTTTTGTAGTCTTTTGACCATAGACTCTTGTACTTGACTCAGCATATGTTTATAAAGGCATGTTTGTTTGTGAAATTGTTGTCTTGCTTTTCTATCCAGAGATAGTTACTGTCAGGGGATTTGTTTTCGCTTCCGCGTGTGCAACAAAATGAAAAGGGTCGGCGACTAGTCCTGGGAAGTTGCAAAATTTTATCGACCGTAGAGGGATGGGTACGCGCTCGGGGTTCGGGGCGTGACAGAAGGTTGAGTGTCTGAATGATCTTTCTTAGGAACAAGGTCTTTCGATTGATCGCTCCCACCAATCAAGTCATTTTCAAGAAATTTAGCGTTTCTTGATTCCACAATCCTAATGGTGTGAGATGGACAATAAAACCTGTATCCCTTAGGCCTTTCGACATATCTAATGAAATACCCACTTATGGTGCTTGGGTCCAACTTCTTTTCTTGTGGATTGTAAACTCTCACTTCAGACGGGCATCCCCAAACACGTACATGTTGCAAACTCGGTTTCCAACCTTTAAATAACTCAAAAGGTGTCATTGGGACAGCTTTGGTTGGAACTCGATTTAATATGTACACAGCCGTCTTAAGTGCTTCAGTCCACAATGACTTAGGAAGTTTGGAGCCGTTAAGCATATTCCACACCATGTCTAATAAAGTTCGGTTTCTTCTTTCCGTTACACCGTTTTGGTCCGGAGAACTAGGCATAGTATATTGGGCAACTATCCCATGCTCTTGAAGAAACTTTGCAAATGGACCAAGTGCTTGTCCATCTTCAGTGTATCTACCATAGAATTCTCTACATCTATCTGATCTCACGATCTTAATTTGTTTACCACATTATTTCTCTAGTTCTGTCTTAAATACCTTAAAGGCATCTAATGCTTCATACTTATTATGAATCAAGTAGAGATACATGTAATGTGAGTAATCATCTATGAAAGAGATCAAGTATTTCTGACTACACGAGTCCATATCTAGACTATATATATCCGTATGTATGATTTCTAATATTTATGTACTCCTCTTGGCACATTTCTTCAATTTGTTGGTCTGTTTTCCCTTTATGCAATCCACACAAGTATCACAATCAGTAAAATCTAAAGTACTGAGTACTTCATCATTTACTAATCGCTTAATTCTTTCTATGGAAATATGTCCTAATCTCCGGTGCCACAACATAGATGAATGTTCTTTCACAACATATCATTTTAAACCAGCATTATCATGAACATACATCGCATCATAATAGGCATTGTCTTGTAAATTAATTCGAAAAAGACCATCAAACAAAGTTCCACTCCCAACAATTTCATATTTAAACGATAAACAGAATGTCAAATCTGAAAAGTTAAAAGAGTAACCCAAAGTTACAAGTCTTGAAACTGAAATTAAGTTTCTAGAGAAACTAGGAACATAAAAGGTCATTTCCAAATTTAAAATAAAGCCACTTTTGAGAACTAGTCTATATGTCCCAATAACTTCCACATGCGAACACATCTTGTTTCCTGAATAGATGCTTTGTTCACTTCCCATTGGCTTCCTATTATTTTGGAAACCCTACAAGGAATTTGAAATGTGGATTGTAGATCCGGAATCAATCCACTAAGTGTTGTGACTTACATAAGCCATATTAGATTCATAACAAACACAAGAGATTGGATTACCTTTCTTCTCAAGCCAGGCCTTAAATCTGACACAATCATTCTTTATATGCCAATTCTTTTTACAGAAGAAACATTTGGATTCTTTCTTAATGTCAGCTTGGGGAGGTATTTTACCTTTTCCCTTATCTTTTCCACCACTCTTATTCTTTCTTTGTGTTGCCAAATGAGCACTTTCTCCCAATTCCATAATCAGTCTTTCCTCCTCTTGAACACACATGGTCATGAGTTCATTAATTGACCATTTATTCTTATGTGTGTTGTAAGAAATCTTGGAAGGTGCATACTATTGTGGGAGAGTGTTTAGAATATAATACACAAGAAATGATTTAGATATCTTAACCTCAAGGTTTTTTAAGCTGTGCCGCAATATCCCTCATTTGCATGATGTGCTCACGCACACCTTTCACATTAGTGAGCTTCAATGATGAAAACTTCATAATTAGGGTCATGGCATGCGTCTTCTCAGAACTCTCAAACTGCGCATCTATGGCCTCCAATAAAGCCTTAGCATTGTTATGCTGACAATCGAACCATGAATACTAGGAGATATTTTAGCCCTTATAAACATTGCACTAATACAGTTGAATCGCTCCCATTGATTATAAAGGGCTATCTCAGCTGTAGTGCTCGAATCAGTAGGAGCAAGTGGTTCGTCTTTCCTTATAGCATAATCAATGTCCATCCACCCAATTGAAGAAGAACTAACTCCTTCCAAACTTTATAGTTCTCATCATTTTGTAAGGGAACATCAAATTTAAATTCAGAGAAATTCACAGGTTGTAAAGTTGCATATCAAATAATCATGCTTATGTCACAAAATTTGAGGCAAAATATACATAAATCATGTTTCACCAATGTAAACATGTCATGGATATGAATCACATAACATAAAAACTGCCTGTGGGCTAAGTTTATAATTTAAATAGATTCATAATTACATCATGAAGAAACTATCATATTATATACATTTTTTTAATCCCTGTGGGTAAAGTAAGAAAATAATATGATATTTCATCCTAATTAATCATATTAATACAATGAAATTCTTGTGGGATAAAATTCATCATATTAATATAATTAATTACAATCAATGTCCATTTCTAAATATGATCTGAAGGCTCTTAATATATAATTTAATTAATTAAAGATGCTGTGGCTACTCTATAATTAATTAAATATATGGATCATTAGACATTAAATTTCATGCATAAAATATTCATAAAAAAACATGAAATGACATAATAATTAATAAATGTACCAAGGGCAGAATAGTAAATAAATTGGCCAAGGGCAGGATTGCAAAAACATGAAAAATTTGAGGCAAAAGTGTAAAAGAATCGCGGGGAGGGGACAACAGGGCGTGAGCCAAGCACGCGCCCATTTTTGCGTCGGGCGTGTGGTCCGCACGCGCGCAGACCAACGCCCAACGCACGCGCCTGCAACTGCTGGGCAGTTCTGCGCATGGGCCCCGCGCGCCAGCGGTTGGCACGCGCGTGGATCTCACGTGCGCAGCGGCTGCGCGCCCGTGAAGGCGCGTGGCGCATGGGTTCCACGCGCTTGCAACTGTAGCGCGCGCGGACCCCACGCGTCTTCTTTCCCGCGCAACAGAAGCGTTTTCCGTTTGTTTTCGCTGTTTTTCAGCCACCATTTCACCGCCGTTTCTTCTTCGGCAACCCATCCTGCAGACTCAAATAAACAATTGGTTTTGAAGAGCATGCCAGCACGACCACATGGGTCCAAGTTTCGCGAAAATGACCAAGAAATTGGCCTCAAATCAAATGAAAAACTCCAAAAACGCAAATCCTCAACCATCATGACTTTCGCCGCCCGATTAGCCTCCGACGAACACCGATATACCAGAAAAACTCATGGCTAATGTTCCTTATGGCAGTGTGACCGTATGGGTCCGAAATCAAGAGGTGGGTCGCCGGATTTTGCCCGGAATCGGCGAGTTTCACTCTTGGACACAAAACTCTGAATTACTGTTCATGTTAAAAAATGCCCGAAAATACACCAAAAATCGAGAAAAACAAGGTAGAGGCACTAAACATGCTCTGATACCAAATGTTAGACAAAATAATTCATATGCGGAAGCCAGGATCGTTTATAGACAAACCTCCAGCCATTGTTCTTGTTCTCGTTCGTCTGAAAAACCTGAAAATACAAAGAAAGATTGGGCACACGCTACTAACTCAATTCACTCTCGTACTGATGGTGTATTCTGAATGAGAGGGTTTGAGTTAGACCTTGTGATTTTTCGTTAGAATGAACGATCGTTCCTTTATAAATCGTCTTCCATCAAGGCGGTTACCAAATGGGCGGTTGTCATGAAAAGGTACGTATGTGGAAAAACTGCATGTTGAATAACCGCCACTTTAAGAGAAAATGTGGGATCATAAAATAAATTACACACTGATCACTGAAACTCGTTTTTGTAAGAGCCCGGTGGAAGCACTATGTTTCCTCTCTGTCTAAAGCTCACATTACATAAATTTAGTGAGAATCGTTGAATGAAATTGAGTAAACTTAGAGCTTCAACCATTTTGTAGATTTGCAGAGGGGCAACGTATTTCTTCTTAGATTGTGTTTATTTCGCAGAAAAAGAATAGTTTAGCAAATATTTTTTTTTTCAAAATAATTGTTTATCTCGCTTTATAAGAATGAATGAAGGAAATTTATTTTATCGTTTACAAAAATATTTAGATATAAATTATTGTTAATAGTGAAATATTTTTTTGACTAGTTATTTTAAGCAATACAAGTAGTCATTTTTAGCATAATCATTTCCAAATCCTTTATCTCTCGTGCTTATAGGGTTTTTCATCAAAGGTGTAATGGATGCATGTGTCACGAGTCGGTCAATTACGATCGATCAAACACTGTGTGGCCTTAGGATTTTACTACCAAGTCGCACACACACGAGCACAAGAGTCGGATGCACAAAGGAACGAATGTATTTGCTTGTGAACAAACTAAGTACAATGAGGGGGAGGGACCCCTATTTATACAAGTGCGGATCTCATCTCATCCGTTGATCTTCCCTCCGATCCAACGGTTGTGTTTGAATACACGCCATCATTACAAGTCTATACAGTAGGCCACTCAATGGCCTTAGGCCTGGGGCGTGTGTCGAAGCAAGATTAGGATCAACAGGGGATGCCTGACACGGAGCAGATGAATGGTCATAGGCTTTTGTCCATATTGCCGATGGGCTGATCGCGAGTTGATCATGGGTCGTTCATGGATCGGTCGTGGGCTGCTCGTGGGCTGCCCTTTGTGCGTGACACGGCCTCATCTAGTCGGTCTTGGATCATGCTTCGCCCATGGGCCGTGTTACATGCATGAGCACCCAATTTGCTGCTCGTTTTTCCTCCACACCGGATTTTTTGGCTTCTAAAGTACAACGTCACGCCGTGAGATTCGTATTTGATTTTGATCGATACAAGTTCAAATTTCTATTTTATTCTTCTTTTCATAAACCAACTTACCATGAATTATGTTAGAATGCAATTGACTACAGACAACACGGGATGTAACTTATTAAAACAAATGGAAATATCAAACAAAAATATATTTTAGTACTAAAAATTATAGTTGTATAATACAACATATATGCACTTACTTGAGAACAAGAATGACAATATTTTTATCAAAAAATACACACTCGATCTGTTATAATAATTAAAATCAGAGCAAGTAGAATGGTTGGGTCAATGCAAGCCGCATGACACTTCTACTTTGTGTTAGCATGATTGCCCAGCATGTTTCCTGCATTGTATTGATCATGTCCTCTGGCTGATTTAGAATAGAAATATGAAGCTTAACTTACTTATATTTAAGGTAAACATCTCATGAACTCCTTGAATAAGCTAAAAAACGTCACTGTATGCAAGTGGTGGGATCTAGAAAGGGAGACTCGTAGAGAAAAGTTTAGATTTCTGTTACTTGTGAGATGAATTAAATGAGTAGGAGGGGACCTTATTTGTACATGAACCTCTCTGATTACAACAGTAAATTTTCTCTTAATCTAACAGTAGAAATTCCATCTATCTATCTATTAACTACCCACATTAATTACAAAAATATTTTAGAATAGTGTACATTTTCCATAATGCCCTTAAGAATATTTTAGATTGCATTCAGTAGTCTAGATTTGAATTCGGATAAAATAACAAAATATCTTATTAAGTGTTTGGCGACCTCTTCTGGACTACATAAAATATCATATTAGAAATCAGGGCTAAGTGGTGCGAGAAATCCAAATTGGATAATTTTTTTTTTAAATAACAATTTTCTTCCAACAATGGAGTGATGGAGTTTGGTTTCACAGGCCATCATGCAAGGACCATTGCCACGACAACCAATCATCCTTACTTCCGACCACTGTGAAATCGTCATCTACAACCAATACCATCCAGCCAATCGTCCTTCGACGATCGTTGAGCGAACCGACTGCTGCTGATGAATAACCTGAAATCAACTGGCCCTAAAGCTTGTCTTTGAAAAAGAAGAAGATGAAAAAAACCAAAACGCATGAAGTTTTGGGCGTCCGTATATTCCTGAACGATAATCACCTAATTTTGCAGCGATGCTTCGATGTCTGATCCTGTCCTCTACTCAGATTTGAGAGTCTATGCTGACAACCAAAAGATTTCGAAGGAGGAGAAAGAGCTCTAGGGAAAATGGTGATCACTCAAACTGGTGCTGGTCTCAGCCGTGCGAGATTACCGTCATATATCTGACATGACGGTTCTTGTCCTCAATTCTTAAACTGTAAGCTCCTCTTCGACTCAATTGTTTACACTAGAAAATTCACGATTTCATCGCTTCGGTTCGCGCACTGTCTCTTGGCCCGTTGCTGTTTGCCACGGAATTGCTTGATCGAGCAATTGGCAAGGGATGCAATGTTGATAGAAATTGCGTTTTGCGTTGCAATGATTATTGTGATTCACAAGTCAGCGTTATTAGTGTTATGTATTCACAGTCCGAGCTTCTTAAGGAGGTGTTCTTGGTGGAGATGGTGGACTCCATTTCCAGGTCTAGAGAATCGATGTCGCATCTCAAGGCGGTTTGCTTTCTCCGCCCAACGATGAAGAATGTTCAGCATTCCGGGGCAACTTTGCTAGCCGTGGATCAGGAGAAGAGTATCACCCTTACGAGCAAATGAGATTTTCAAAGATTTTGAGTCCTATCTTGAATTGCACCAAATATTGAATGAGATTTTTTACAATTTGGAGGATATATGGGGGAATTCTAATCCCATGATATGCTATATTATCTCAATCCAAATTTAGACGACCAAACGCAGCCCTAGAGTATTCAAGAAACCCCATACTCTTAGAAGCTTCAATCCTCACTCAATTATCTTAGATCATTCCTTAACGCATTGTGCCTCAAAAATCTCTGGACTGTGACATTCTGCCTAACCTAATTTGGTGATGCCCTTCGACCAAAAATAATAATAATCTAGTGACGAACTCATCGCATCTTCAGCATGGAAGGCATTAACTGCTACTTGAATTTCCAGAGGGTTTTTGCAATTTTCCAGCTTGCTTTACTCTTAGGTAGACCCTTCAGATATGTTGGGGGCTAACAATATAACCTAAGGGCGTTAACAATATAACCTAAGGGGGTAAATAGATTATTTTAAAACTTTGACAATCTTTTGGGAAAATTAGTTAATGCTAAGCAAAAATCTAGTTAAGGTGATGTTTCCAAACTCATGAGCGGATTGTGTTCTTGTGGAAGTAATGAGAGAGAAAAACGGTAGCACACAAAGATGAATAGTGGTTCGGCTTTATCCCCAAGCCTACATCCACTTCTCAGACTAACAGCCATAAGTCGGAATGAAATCCACTAGTAATTTACTTAGAAATTTACAATTGGCCAACAATCCTTTTACATGATAGATCACACTGTCAAGACTCAAGTACTATTTTTATTCTTGTACACTTAATATTTAACACAATTATTTAGACAACAAGAATACAACACTCAAAGAAATAGTCGAAAGAGGGTGTTTTGCTTAGAACATAACGTATAGAAGATTTTCAATCTTTGCATTTGCGCATTTGACTTTTGAAATATTTTCTTTTATATCCATTTTCAATCTATCAATTAGAGGTTAATTGAAAAAGTAAAGAGCCTAATACAATCATTTTCCTGAACATTCACATACTACCTGGCCTCTGCTACTTTCCCTCCATTGCAACTTCCAACAAACCTATCACATGGCCTAGTGCGTATTTGGTAATGCTTTTGTTCTCGTGAACAGTTTCTTTTCAGAAAAACTTTTCTCTATTTTTATTCCTGGAAATAGTTTCTGAGTATAATAAGGCATTTGGTAACTATATAAAATTTTTGTTCCCGGAATAGAAATATGTTTGATATGACCCCAAATGTTTTTGTGATTTAGAATTTCGTTTGAATTGTATTGCATTTTTTTTTCTTTTCTTTTTGTCTTTTTCTTCCCCTCCCTCTTAGTCGGCTGTCGACCTTGGCCATGGTCTACTAGCGACTGGCCAGTCAAGGGCCAGTGAGGTTGCCACTCTCGAGGGAGCCTCACCTAGCCACTGCGGGGTTGTCCTCACCAATCCAGGCGACTTTGACCCAAGCGACGCTAGCCTCACGGTGGCTAGGTGAGGCTCCCCCAAGCCTCGCTAGTGGCTAGTGAGCTCAAGGCCGACAAGGCTCTAACGAGGTCGTCGGACCTCGTTTGGCCAATCGCCAACCAATGCTGAGGCTGGCGACTAGTTGGGGTAAGAAGAGAGGAAGAGAAAGAAAGAAAAGAAAAGGAAGAAAAGAAAGAAATAAAAATCTTGTTTCTTGTTTCTTGAGTCGTTCCCGAGAATAAGAATCAATTTTGTTTTTGTTTTTTTGTTTCTGTTCCAAACCTATTCCTAGAAACAAAAGAATTACCATATGTGTTTCTATTCTATTTCTATTCCAAGGAACAAAAGAACAAAAACATGTTTTCCGAGGAGTGTCACCAAACGCTCCGCTAGTATCTCATTTTCTGTTATCATATGGATTTTGCTGCTTTGCATATCCATTTCCACAACAGCTAGTTTGTTGAACCAATGAACATATGTAAATGATCGTTGTTGCCACAATAATAGTGACCTAATATATATAGCATCGATGCAAACATTAACATCAATCAATTTTTAGATTTGTTGGTGCTATATATAGAAAAACCATATCAAGACATATTGCGATCTTTACCACCTTGATCACACCATAATGTGAAAATCATAGTGAATATTATACTAATGATAGTTTGAAATCATCAAATCACTTAGAGATGTTTCTCTAACAATCACTCCCTTTTTTGTTATAACAAAACTATTCCACAAATGTGAAAGGTCATTCTTGATAAAGTTAGTAAACATAAATGGTCTATTTATGTACTCCTCTTTTCTCAAAGAATATGCACAACTAATAGATAATGGAATCTGCATAAAATATTAGAAATTGGATATGCATTCTAGATGATCCTTTTGGTTGAGTAGTATCAGGTGATATATGCATAAGCCAAGATGTGTATTTTATCATAAACAGCATTGGTGAATTGATATGAATAGTGCTTTACCATTATTTAGTGTGCTCTACTGATATCTAATATGAACAAGATATTAGACAATCGAAAACGTCTAAAAGCTAGAAGGATTTTTAGATAAGGTGAAAATCTGAAAGGACCTTGATCGAGGGTGAATAAGCCGAGAAGAAAATGTTTGTGATGGCATGGAGGTATAAAGATTAGGTGAATAGTTGGATGGACCTAGTGATGGTGAACCAGCCTAGAGCGAGGATGTTTGGTAAAGCTTGGAAGGACCCAAAAATCAATCAATAATGATGTTTGTGTCGATGTTGGATGTTTGAAAAATGACCATGTGAGGATGTTCGTTAGAGAAAATATTATGGCCGTTATCGGGTGAAAATGCATAACGGAAGATCAAGAAGTCTATCGGGGAACAAGAACAAGCATTATAAAAAATGTCAAAGCACTCAACATCGGAACAGTAACTGTAGGACCTATTTCCAAATAGTTTGCAAATACTTAGAAAAAAGTACTGTATGGACAATACCATCTTTGACAACAATACCGACAACTCTCTAACATCTAGTTGGTCTTTTAAAGCATCTCAAACAGGAAAATTGAAGATGGCTATTTAAGAGAAAAGCCTCTAGGCCAAAATTATTAGAGAGCACAATGGAAAATCTGAATATTTGCTTTGAGCTATTTTCTTTGTTGATATAGTTTCGTTCTCTCAAAAGATCTTCGCTGTGATAGTCTTGATCGTGTGAAAGATCAAGTGTACAAGAGTAAGAACAGTAGCTAAATCCTAATAGTGTGATATGTTATTAATAGGATCAATGGTTATCAATTGTAACTTGTTGAGCAGATTACTAGTGCAATCTAACCCAACTTGTGGCTGTTAATTTGGAGAACGGATGTAGGCTTGCGAATAAAGTCCAACCACTATATATGTATTTACAAATCTATAATTTCTGCACTATTAGCATTACTTGATCTTTATCATCACAATTTGACAAACAGTAACAACCTCAGCTAATTTCTATATTTCGTTTCTAACAATGTTTAAAGTTGAACTTATTATATTCCACAAATGTTTATCATAGTTCTTTTTCATCAACCTATTCCCCCTCCCCCTCCCTTGGCAGGCTCTAGGTTGTATTATTAGCCCCAACATGAAGCAAGCACCGAAGCAATGGCATGAAGAATTTGCTTTGGATGTTTTATCATGTGAATTTAAGGATGACAATGTTGATAAGTGTATTTACTCAAAATTTACCAAAAGGCATAGAGATATAATTTGTTTATATGTAGATGATATGTTGATTATTGGTACAAAAAATATGCATTGTATAGATGAAACTAATAAACATCTATCTTCTCAATTTAAAATGAAAGATTTGGGAGAAGTGGATACAATTTTAGGCATCAAAGTGATCGAACATAGTGAGGGTTATTCTTTAAATCAATGCCACTATATGGAGAAAATCATTCAAATATACTAATATTTGGCAATTAAAGAGTCAAATATACAATATGATGTATCAATTAAATTGAAGAAAAATACCAGGCAACCTTTAGCACAATTGGAATGTGCTAGTGTAATTGGAAGTCTAATACGCTATACATTGCACTAGACCAAATGTGACCTTTATTGTGTGTACATTATCCACATTTACTAGTAATCCTAGTACTATGCATTGAAAAATGCATTATTGTCTATTTTATGAAAGACAGCCAGTGGCACTAAAAGGATATTTAGATGCTGGTCAGATAATTAGCACAATTAATAACAAGTTAACATTTGGATGGGATTTCAAGCTTGCAAATGGTACAATCTCTTGGGCCTAAAAGAAGCAAACATGTATAGCTTATTCAACGATGGAATCTAAATTTACATCACTATTGGCAATTGGTAAAGATATTCAATGGCTGGGGAATTTCCTATTTGATATAGAGTTATGGCCACAACCCATGGCACCCATATCTCTACATTGTGATAGTAAGGCAACTATGTCTAAGGCATACAATAAAATATAAAATGAAAAATCTAAACATATAAGTTTACGACATGAGTATACTCGACAATTAATTATTGATGGAATTATTTCAGTAATTTATTGTCGAGACCTAACATCGGGTGTGCCACCTAAGGTTTAGCTAATGAACTACTAAGCCTAGACTTAGCTCGGACTCTCTTAAGCCCATACCAATTCGTGACTTAGGTTCAAGTTTTTAATATGCAAATAAATTTTATCTAGGAGTCACCATTAATTAATTTCAGTAAGTCGGTTAGACACTTAAGTAAAATAAGGGGATAATTATTTTACTCCTATGAACCAGAAATTTTGAGCACGAAGACTTGATTACACTAGATTTCTCTAATGCCCTTTCGGTACTGTTCTTTTCATGAAAAAATGTTTATCATATAGCTTGAGTTCATTTTATTATTCCCTTACATGTGAGGTGACCATACGGGTGCACAACCTACCGATTTACACCTAATAAAACAATAAATAAATTGCAAGACTTACCTCATAGTCAATAAAGCATATGCAATGTTAGCTCATAATTCACATCAACAGTCTTATATATGATTTCAAATTAACATGTAGTCACTCAATCTTTTGAGATTTTCTCTTATTTAATGGAACCTAATTTACGTGCAATGCAATGCATTGATGTACCAAGATAAATCTATACTAACATGACATGCGATGTGCAACCTAATATGCAAACTATATGCCATGCGATGTTACTTACGTGACATAATCTAATGACGAGCATATATTAATGCATCTATCATAATATGTCACACATGAAAATGATCCTAAGCATGCAATGACTAAATGACGTGCAAGGGATGACCTAATTTTAGGTGACACATGTATGATATCTTTTATGTTTTCTTTTTTAAGTGAAATTCGAAATTAAAATTACCTAATAATTAAACATGCAATTTTAATTAAGGAAATCTAAAATCCTAAAGCATTTTTTTTGTATTATTTATTTAAAAAATCGAATAAATAAATACCATAATCTAAACATGCAATCTAGCCAAAAACAAGTAATATTCTAGCAAGAATCGAATCTAATTCAAAGATATTTTTTGGGTTCTCTTCTTTTAAGGAAAGCAATCAAACGATGGATAGATATTTAATTAAATAATGTAATCCACAATCTTATATTATCTATACGAAATAAACCAACGATTGTATCTAAGTGGTTATGGATATTGATAGAAGGCTTATCCATTTAAATTTGGAAACGAGTAAATCAACGATCGTATCCAAATGGTCATGGATAGCATGGAAGATTTTCCGTACTCCAAGCATCGTATCTCATGGTTAGAGATCGGATGGTCGTCCAAGTACATTGTTAAATTAGGAAAGTTTCCTAACTTGGGGGTATCTTAGGATTTTGTGGATTATATTATTTAAGTAAATATCTAATAGAATACTCTAACATCTAGCAAAATATATCTAATATCTAACATGATATTTTAGAATATACTAAATCACTCAAATATGGCAACAAGATAAGCATATTACCTAATTCAAGGATACTCTTTCCAAATTTGGACCATGCGCAATTGAATCGGGATCGCAACCGGCTCCTCAGCAGGACAGAGACGAGCGGTTGGCGGGGGTGATGGTGGCACGTGGCTCACAAGTGGTTAGCGCAGTGATTTACGATCGAAGCCGGCGCGGTTCAATGAGCCTGCAAAATTGGAGATTTTGAGGATCGGCTCAAGGGTGAGCTCGACGGCGACATGCAGCGAGCAGCTCGTGGCACGGCTTGGCACAACAGGAACACCAAGCTCGCCAAGGGGCTTCGCGGGCAGCAGCAGTGTCGTAGCTGGGGACAGAGAGCTCGAGCGGCAGCAACTTGTCGGGACTGTGTCAAGCAACAGCGGGCTCTTCGAGACAGCGAGCAGCGGACAGTGGGCTCGCAGGTTAACGCGGCTATGGCGAGCTGTGATGGTTCATGTGGTGGCTCGGATCTCGTCGACGTTCGTTGGACACACTACGAGAGATACAAACTGAGGAAGATACCCGGTGAAATTCCCTTAGCCTTTTCTTTTTGCTCTCCACGTGCTCAGAAAGTCGCCATCTTCTTTGTTGTGGAGAACATGTGTTCTCTCTGTTTTGGCCGTGAGCAATACCCAAGCCCCGACACTCACGATTTGTTCTGCTCTATGTGCAAGACCTTTCTACTTTGTCTCTCGACATACGCACAGCATGAAGACCCTTTGCTCTCAATCTTGAATCTCGAGTGTAGAGCCCCCCTCTGAAGAGAGTCCACCTTCTTTGCTTTTATACTTTGCTTTTTTCCGCCGACTCCATTTTGATTGACCATATATTTTCTTTCTCCAAGTGCTTTCCTATTTAGTTGACCAAATCTTGCCTCCGCCCACTTTCTTTTTATTTCGCTCCATTCACGCATCTTTCCATTCTTTGAGATAATCTTGATTGATTTAAATCTTGCCGTGTCCAATCATCTTTTGATTTCTCAATATATGCTTTTAACATGCCCAAGATTATAGACCGGACTCATTTTTATCAGTCAACCACAGTTTGCCCAAATCTTGCACAAATTAATCTCCCAATTGAGCACTTTCAATGAAAATTTCAGCTCTTATAAGGTCCATGGGCTTTCTTTACCTTGGGTTTAACCCAATTTCATTAAGTTTAGAGTCATCCATTTAAGTCCATTCATCGCCTGTCCAATGCAAACACAATGTGATTTAATATTTTTGTTTAGGGGCTAAAGTTTAGTCCCTAATTTTTTATGCAATAAATGAATGATCGGGTCGTCAAAATTTGATATCAACATTTATGTTCTGATAAACAATAACTTGGCTAATCCATTCACTTAGAGACTCTAGAGAGATTTAATAAGCAGTATTGCTAAGGGAACGAGTCTTAGATCAATTGATAATAATCAAGTATAGTGAAAACCCAACTTTTTCGACTCCCACACACTGCAAGGAGGCAAGGCAAAATTCTGAGAGTGAGCATTAGAATAGAAATAGAGTAGGATCGACCAAAAAAAAAAAAAAAACCGAACTTTATAATTTCTAACAAAATTATTAGAGTTAAATGGGTAACAACAAGTTATTGTAACTTGACAATGATCAAAAACTACACAACAAGGTTAGTACTCATGGAAAGTGAGGAGGGTGAGCGTAATAAATACTTTTAATGGAGTTCAAGGTTTTAGCAAGACAATGCTATGGTAACAAATTTAGGAACTTTACCTATATGAATATAAGAAGTGGTGCTACTTCTGATGAAAGTTGGATGAACTTTTGTAAATGTTCATGGATGCAAGAGAGAGTACAAGGCCATAAAAGTGCTTAGGCATAAGAATTCATATGTGTGATAATTTAATAAATAAGTGAAATCATGGTTTTGGTTTTATCTATCACTAATTTCGTTAATGGAATTATTTACACTAATTGAAGGTTCAAATATGAACATCTTGTATATATGATTTTATGTAAATTAGTGTAGAAAGAAAATTAAGTGGGGGATTATTGAAATAATTTGTTATCATAAAAGAGGTGCATCTTGGTTAAGAGAAGACGTGACTCTTGGTTGTGAAAAGAGATGACTCTTAGTTCTAAAATGAGATTATTGGTGGCTATGAAAGGAAATTAATCTTGGCATAAGAGTAGTTATGATTGGAGATATGGTACCTATCTTCGGAGATATATTGATTGGTTGTATGTGAATAAAGATCAAATCACACATTATTTATCATAACCACAACTGTTTATAACAACCTTCTTCTTGGGAATTCTCTCTTCTTCTTTTTTTAAACATACAACTTTAACAACATATTCAAAGTGAAATTCGAAAAGAGAAATTGGGAATAAAGACACTAAAAGTGCCAAAAGTTATGTACGATGTACACTTCAGTATCAAAAGTTTTTTTTTTTTTTAATCACTTAAGTGCCATATTTTTTGAATAATGATTTTTTTAGTGCCAACTCTAATATGTTTTGTTGAAAATCTAATGTGGATTTTTTTATTATTAATTTCTTAAGCTGACGTGGTTTGCTAGAGATTTGAATCAGCATTAAAAGCCCAAAACAATGTCATTTAACCAGTTTTATTTACCTGTGCAACCAAAACGGCATCATTCACAAGAAAAAGACGGCGAAATTTCTTGCTGAACGACATCATTCATCTCTCTTCAGCGCGCCCCCCATTTCACTTGATCTTTACAACATCACATGAAGGAGGAGGAGCAATTTGGCTTGGAGGCAACATCGAAGGAGGAGGATTGGTGGTGGGATTTGGCCTCGAGCTCACGCTTCTCTTGCTCATGAAGCTTCTAGATTTGCTTATGCTCGATCTCAGAGCGCTTGAAGATGTTTTGGCCGCCAATTTCTTCGGCAAGGGTTTGGCACTTCTTGAGTAGTTCTTCTCGAGGATGTCCATTCTAGGGTATTCTAGGGTTTCGTGAGCAAATCGTGACATAATGAAATGGATTCATGACAAATAGAGATGGTTCAAGACTCTGCATACTATGTTTTAGGCTGAGGAAAACATTGAAATCAAGTCCAAAGCTTACATCTTAATAGTTTGGCATGTATTCGACTATTTGCTTGAAAGAGCTAATAAAGTTGTTCTCATGAAATCGATGTTTAGAGATAAACCATGTTTGAGTTTGTAATTCCCTATGGTTTTATGGCATGTCCTTCGATTTCCGGCATCGGCCGTGAATGAGCACCTACGCTGGAGTCCCTACCCATTTTCTGGCGATGCCCTTCAAAGTTGTTATAGTTAGATCCCTATTAGCCGGCAAAAATGGTGACCGTAATGTTTTAGTGGCAGTGGTCTAGTGAATGGCAGTGACAAAGGTTAGTTGGTGAAGGTTGTCAGCATATAGGGTTAGTCTCGACAAGAAGAAAATGAAGAAGTAGCGACGGCGCAAATGGAGAAAAGAAGGAAAATGTACACATGGACCATTTTTTTTTTATATGGGGTTCATTTGAGTGCCATAAATTTCTTTTTGTTCACTTAAGTGTCATAAATTTAAAAAATCAATCACTTGAGTACCATTGAGGATTTGCCTCATTGGAAAATCTGACATGGCATTACAATAACATTAAACTAGCTAATGTATCCTACCGTCAAGATGAGTCAGCAAGTTGTGTCACCACTACAATTTGGAGTTCCTATATATTTTAACTGTGAATATCAAAACGTGTTAGTACCTGAATCAATGATAGTTTTATATCAAGTGTAATTTGGTGGTATGGTATGTAGTATGCCAAGGTGGATCCCTCATCAATTTATTGCCTAGTTTTTCAACATCGATGGGGAGTTGCTTAGCCATCGATCTAAGGGGCTTCCATGGCCCCCCTTGGCTTCAATGGCGATGATGGCATGTTGATGGTTGAGATCATCGACACATAGTATAGTAGCATGATTTCGTGTGTTGACACCTAAAATTTGATTAGGTTTTCAATTAAACCTTAGTTTCTATGTTTATGTTTTTTTTCATTTTTTTCGGATAATAAATAATAAATAATAAAAACGACAAAAAAATAGTAAAAACAAAAGAAAAAAAAAAATTGGCATCCCATCGGGGTTGGGCCTTCGCACCCAACCCCCTCCTTTTTCTCTCCCTACATGGGCCCCTATAGCCCAACCTCCTTCTCCTCTAGCCCAGCCCTTTTGTTTGCCCCTTGTCTTCTTCCCTAATCAGATAAGTAGCACGCGCTGGAGGAGAGGACGCGCACGACGCCGGAACGGAGAAGGAGATTGCATGGAGTAAATGTGTCTTCAATGCGAGGCGGCCTAGCTAGAAACACCTCGACGGATGGGACACCGGTTTGGTTGGTGGAGGCCCCTTCGGCATGTGAGAACCGGTGGTCAAAGCTCCGTCGACCGGCCGCCCCCCTCGCCTATAAATAGGCCTCTCCCGACGACGGCAAATGACACGCCGAGAAGAATTAAGGGCTGCAAGCTTCGAACCTCCCACTGAGAGACTTTAGGGGAGGCCCGAGGGCGAGTAGGCCGAGATCCGAGGTCGGCTGAAGAGGAGAGGGTCGGGTCTGAGTGTGAAGGAGTTGAGCGAGGTTAGCTAGAGGAGAGAGGGTCAGATCGAAGGCAAGGGCTTGCACTAAACCTCGACGATGTTGAGCTGCGTCGCTATCACTGCCTCACCAAGCTCCGTCGAATCTCCAGCCGCCTCGAGCTGTGCCCGACGCAGTGGCTGTGACCGATTCACCGACACTACTCCAGATTTGGGAACCGAGGAGATGTCGTCGCCGCCCCCGTCGTCATCACCCTCACTTGCTCCCCACAGATGCCGCTACTCTGCCCCACAACGACCTAGACCAACCACAGCTGAGTCTCACGTCGTCACCACCACGTCCGTTGGTCCTCGACGCAAGTCCCGGCTGCTGTTGCTGTATCGCATTGCCGTCCCCATAAGCGATTTATAGCCGTCGTCGCCGCTATGGTCGTTGTCAAGCCCGTCGTCATCGCCATCATCACCGTCAAGCCATGTCGTCGTTGCCGTGCCGGTGACACCTTGGTCCCCCTCACCAGGCGCCGCGAAGGAGCAAAGGGGAGAGGAGGCCCGAAACCGGGTCGAGCGCACCTCACCCGGGTAGGGTTCCGGCTAGCTTGGGCCATTCGCGCGTGGGCCGGCTTTTCCCGGGCTAGACCCTTTTAGAAAATAGGTCTATTTGGGCCAGGCTTGTTTTTATTTTAAAAAAAAAAGAAAGAAAACAAAACAAAAATATCGGGTGGGACCCAACTTGGGATCCGACCCAGTTCGTTCTTATATTATAATATATTAATAATATAATATTTTAATAAATAAATAAATAAATAAAATATTTATTTTCGAAAAAATCAAAATTATAAAAATATCCATATTTTTCCAAAAAAAAAAAGCCAAAAAGTCATAAAAAGCCAAAAAATGATTTATATTTTCAGAAAAAGATCAAAAAATCAAAGAAATGCTTTTGTGTCCAAAATGAGAAATTGACCCAAAAAGTATTTTTCCACAAATGCATGGGAAATCCCTCAAAAATCCAAAAAGCCTTAGGGTTTAAATAAAATTAAGTACCAAAAGGGCATTATTGATTAACTAGTGTAATCAAGTCACTGATCCTAATTTCTCTGGTTGCGCAGGAGCAAGTATTTCTCCTGATATTTCGCTTGGGTTTCTAACCGACCCATCCCAAGTTAATTAGTGGCGACTCCGTTTTAAAATTAACTTATAGGTTAAAAACTTGGAGTATTAAGTCGTGAATTGGTGAACTTGGGAGAGTCCGGGCTAAAATAAACCTAGCCAAACCATTAGCCTTTGCAAGGCACCCGCCCCGATCGGGCGCCGAAAAAGAAAAAAAGAGGCCGCGACAGCTTGGTGACTCCGCTGGGCACTTGAAGACTTAGGCCGTTTTATCTAGTTTAAACACTTTACTGACTTGTTTTTGTTTTTGTTATGCAGGTTAGTAGCTTAGAGGTTCATTTTTCAAAATGTTTTGTGATTATAAATTGTTGTGCATGCTTTACTGTTTTAGCACTACACATGACACACACAACCCGGCAGCTGGACCTGGGCTGTTATAGGATATTTAGGATGGTGTTAAGAAAGATACGGCCTCGAACACGAGATTGTGATGTAGAGGTTGCCTTTCTTTTCCCTGGATTTCTTTAGGTAGAGTCGAGGTTAAAAGGGTATGCTGCCAATGCGAGACTGCGACAGGCAGGCTCCCCCTTAATTTCTCTAAACCTTCTTAGTTAGAAATCGAGTCACACATATCATGCGTATATCTATGTGAATGTCATCAATTTTCTCGCGTGAAGTAAGTTTTTTTCATGTACTTTGCGATTCACTTACCTTCCTGTATATATTGAGCGGTCCATGATTAGTCTAGGATTTGATACCATGGTCATTTAAATTAAGAAGTAATTGCCATAAAGTTTAAAAAAAAAAAATTTGCAAAAGAAATTACTTTCAGTTGATGTTTTTATTCTCAAGCATGTTACAAAGTTCTTTTCCGCAAGAATTTTCATTTGCCTCAAATAAGGGATAGAAGTCTTTTTCAAAATTTGTTGCAATTCATGCTTTTTTCCCCCTAAAGATATATACTTTTGAAAATAGAAAAACATTTCATTACCAAAACTTTTGTTAAAGCAAGATGTTAAATCATGTTCATTTTTTTGACTTATTCACTTCATGTCTTAGAGTATCGCCCATCCCCTTTGACTTAGTGTGACGGGGGCATTTGAAGCTAGCACATCATGTGAACTCGCTGAATTCAAAGACACTATTTCAAGAAAGCAGGGGCAAACATAATAGATCATTCCATTTCAAAAAAAAAAAAAAAGAGGGTAAGTCTTACTCCCCGAACGTAATATTGAAAATGACGTCTCCTCTCTTCTATTTATAGGAGATGAAAGATAGGACGTAGTAGGCATTGCCATGCAGTTGAACTCGAAGCATGCCTAACATGGTAGCTCAAGGCAAGATTGGCCTCCTCCATGCTGCCTTTGGCCTTCACACTTACTTCGACGAGCCAAGAAGCACAAGGAAGAAATGTCTTCAATCCCTTTGAATTGGCTATTGTCAATAATAAAAATTCAGACAATCGAAGTAGGTCTCTAGTCCCCTATTTTTGATGATGACGTTAGGGCTTGGAAACCTCACTTTTTGCTCCAGACGCATGCTCTCCCCAAGAAGTGATTGCCATCAGAGAATTGAAGGTTTTGATTGTCCATCTCAGATTCCATGAAAGCTTGAGGTACATGACTTTGCCAAATGCTGATAATGTTCATATAGTCAAAGACAGAAGAAAAATTCCACAAAAGGAATGCGTTGAAGATAAATCAACAAGCATTAATCATGCATACATGGCCATGCATGAGAAAGGCCAATCGAAAGAGATGTCGAATTGAGTCAAGATGAAGAGGTTGTCATCAACATTCAGAGATCCCTATGAGTCAACAAATACAAACTATGGGGAAGGGTAATTTGGTATCGTTTCCAATACTCCCACTATATGAACTCGCTTTTGACGTATTTTCCCGATTGACAGGAAGCATTGGGAATCAAGAACCAAACTTAATGGTCAATATTGGCCAAGCAAGGTTCATGGGAATGACCTGTATCAAATTCACTTGACTTTGTGTAAAAAAGACGTGTCATCCATAAGCCAATTAAGGAGAATAATTGACCTAACAAAATGGGAGATGTAGGACTTCATGTCCTCCTCATACTCCAGGTCCACTTAATCATCTGCAAAATAGGGAAGGGTAATGTCATATCGCTTCCAGTTGTTTGACTTCTGAAAGAGTTTATGACTAACATGCTCCCTCTTGTCTGTTGCAGGATCACCATCATCTGCAAATCAGGGAAGGGTAATGTTGTATCGCTTCCAGTTGTTTGACTTCTGAAAGAGTTCGTGACTAACACGCTCCCTCTTGTCTGTTGCAGGATCACTTGACCGTCAAAGATGTGGAAAACAAATCAATGAGAGGGGCAAAAGTAGAAAGGCCCGTCAAATCAAGGATCAGATTTCCAATTCCGGCTGGTCCTTCTTGTGTCATCTCCCTATTCATTAGGGACAACCCATGAACACTCATTTGTAAATAACTCTTTGTGAATAACCCTTTTGATGTTCAAAATTTAACATATTTGGAAACACCATTATGTTAACCCCTAAATCAGCCAATAAGATCTTTTTTGAGCAAAAACCATTCGCTTTAAGAGTACAAACTCCATCACATTTAAAATGCTGCATGCATTTTCCAAATGGATTTTGCATGATGATTTTGTCTGTCTAAATCACTGAATCTACAAGGATTATTAGAATAGACAGCTAAGTGAAGAATACAAGATCGATTGAGCATGTTGGATGAGGCGCGTCAGAATGATGAAAGTCAAGCCATATCTTACACACAGTCCCCCATCTATACACTTGTGAGATGAGTGCAAAAGATTCCATGACTATAGGGTAAAGAGTTCTTTCGCGAATGGTAAGATAACCAAAACAGTGAAAGGCATTTCATTGCTCACCCCTTTTGAGCCCTATACACTAATGAAGTTTCTGTCCTACCCCCCATCAAGAACCACCCCACACTGGGGCAGATCGGGGGCGAAGCAGCATCACAAGGTGAGAAGAGGGATATAAATTTTCTTGTTTGCACTTGCATCAATCTTCGGGTGTCTCTATTGCATATGAACACTCATGTTAATTTAAGTGCTATAGAATGATGAAGAGCAATTCCTCCTCTATGCACTTGTACTCATTATACAGCCTAAGTGAGTTTGTAATTTTACCCTCACATTAAGACAAAGCAGAGGTTACTGCCATTCAAGCAGTATAACCTAAAGCACTAGCTGAAGATGAAGACTCAAGAGTCTAACAGTAGTGTTTTGTTTGAACTTGCCTAGGCCAGTTCCTCAAGCAACAATAATGAAAAAATTAAGGGCATGAAAAAGTAGTGTACCTGGTAAAAGCAAGGTCAATGCCCATAAATGAAAAATTGGAATAAAAACTAGGGGCATGAAAAAGTAGTGTGCTTGATAAAAGCAAGGCCAATGCCCCCCCCCCAGACGAAAAAATGAATTTTTTTCCCTTGTTACTTCCAAACAAAAGTTGCTATTGTCGTTCAATTAATAGAACCTTCATCTGACAGTGAGAAGAAAGACTAGTGACAATGCCAAGGTAATTGCCAACTCTCACCCTTTTATAGATGAGTCAAGCTTACATTGCGTCCCATTGTAGAAGTCTCTTCAGACTAGGGCACTTCAATTAACGTAGGATTTCATATGTTTATAAGCATCGCTCGAAGAAGTATGAGCAAGACTATTCTATCTCTTTTTGCAGGGTTCTTGACTTGTAAACCCGGAGAATCGTGCAGCATTCCATTCATAAGCCTTAACTGTGATGGTCCTTGCTGATGAGCCAACAACCAAGCCTACATTACGGTCTTAGCAAAGACCTCTTATATTGGTAAAGTTGTACTACTTACGAGAATACTTGAACCCCTGCCGGCATGATGACAATGAGATAGTGTGGTCCTTATAAATCCTGCATTAATGGTTAGGATTAAACAACCTTTTTTTCTATAAGAGTGAGCAGAAAGTCCTTTCAGACTGAAAGTCCCTCATCTGGCATACTCAAGACACCTATATTCTAAATGAAGGCTGTCTTTCAAAATCTTCTCCAATGGAAATCAAATGATGCAAAACCGAAAAAATTATCATGCGTGAATAATATATAAATTCATAAATCTATAGCATATACAATCATGAGTGCATACTGTGCAAATAACAGACATACTCTCAAAGATTAGAGATATTGCCAGGTAAGCATATCCCTATCCCCATTGGTTTTAAAGTACCTACCACTATTCGGGTACTCTCTTCTTAACACTCGACCTATTCGAGTCATCCCTTGAGTTCGGGTGCTTGCAACTATCTAAGTATCCCATTGTCTTGGAGTACCCACCACTTGTCGGGTACTCCCTTTTATCGACACTCGACATGTTCGAGTTGTCCCCAGAGTATTGATATTTGCGACTGTCCAGGTATCCCCATGTTTTTGAGTGCCTGCTGTTACTCAGGTGCTCCTTTTGTTGACACTCGACCTGTTCGAGTTGTCTTTAAAGTTTGGATGCTCGTGACTGTCCAAGTATCCTCTTGTCTTTGAGTACCGGCCATCGTTCGGATGCTCCCTTTTCGTGACACTCGACCTATCCAAGTTGTCCTCAAAATTGTGTCATTGAATACTAGTAGTTGTTCAAGTATTCCACCACATTATACTCCTACGATTACCCAGGTATGCTTTCTTACACTTGGACCAGTTGAGTGGTTCCTGATCGTATCATTAAATATTCATGTTCATCCAAATATTCCTCTACTTTGTACACCTGAGTGCCTATGGCCATCCAGGTAAGCCTCGTGCTACATTCAAATTCTCAATTACTAGGAGGTGAGAGACCTTCATAAATATCTAAGGTACGTCCTTGATATTCCCATTACCAAGAGGTGGCAGACCTTCATGAATATCCAAGGCAAGTCCTCAATATTCCCAATTACCTAGAGGTGAGAGACTTTCATGAATATTCAAGGTACATCCTCGATATTTCCATTACTAGGAGATGAGAAACCTTTATGAATATGCGAGGCGCGTTCTTGATATTCCCAATTACCAAGAGGTGGGAGACCTTCATGAATATCCAAGGTACGTCCTCGATATTCACAATTACCAGGAGGTGAGAGACCTTCATGAATATGCGAGGCACGTTCTCGATATTCCTAATTACCAGGAGGTGAGAGACCTTCATGAATATGCGAGGCACATTCTCGATATTCCCAATTACCAGGAGGTGGGAGACCTTCATGAATATCCCAGGTACATCCTCGATATTCTCAATTACCAGGAGGTGGCAGGCCTTCATGAATATGCAAGGCACGTTCTCGATATTCCCAATTACTAGGAGGTGAGAGGCCTTTATAAATATGCGAGGCACGTCCTCGATATTCCTAATTACCAGGATGTGAGAGACCTTCATGAATATCTCAGGTACGTCATCGATATTCCCAAAGGCCAAGAAGAGGTGAGAGACCTTCACGAATTTGCGAGGCCCATCCTCGATATTCCACATACTAGGAGATGAGAGACCTTCACGAATATCTCAGGTACGTCATCTATATTCCATCTATCCAGGTACTATTTCAAATGCCTGTAAATGTCTAGGTATCTTCACAAACCGATGCCCTGAGAAAGGTCGGCGCATCTTCTGAGAAAGGGCGGGTACTAACCGATGTCCCTGACAGAGATCAAACACCTAACAAATAGATGCTTTGAGAAAGGTCGGCGCATCCCCTCGAGAAAGGTCGGGTAAAACAACTTATTGCTCTAACAAGCGACCGAAGAAATATTCGAGTCCTAGAAAAGCGATTCCCTATCAAGGCAACCAAAGAAAGGTTCGAATCCTAGACAAATCACTTATTGCTTTAATAGGCGACCGAAGAAAGGTTTAGGTCTTGGAAAAGCGATTTCCCATCAAGGCGACCGAAGAAAGGTTCGGGTCCTAGACAAACCACTTATTACTTTAACAAAGCGATCAAGAAAGGTTCGGGTCTTGGAAAAGCGATTCCCCATCAAGGCGATCGAAGAAAGGTTTGGGTCCTAGAAAACGATTCCCCATCAAGGCGACTGAAGAAAGGTTCGAGTTCTAGATAAACCACTTATTGCTTTAACAGGCGATCGAAGAAAGGTTTGGGTCCTGGAAAAGCGATTCCCCGTCAAGGCGACCGAAGAAAGGTTTGAGTCCTAGACAAACCACTTATTGCTCTACAACGATAGATAACATTGATCTTTCAATAAGTAAACATGTCATTTACATTAAGTAATATATTCAGAGGAAATATATTAACATAGAAAGAAATATTTACACCTAAAACATCTCAAACTATTCTAAAATAAATAAATAAATAAACTTAAATATATTCATTTATCTCATAAATTGGGAAAGTCTCTTCTAATCTCATAGTAAAATCCTCTGAGAATTCTGAAGGCACATTAGTCAACCACGAAAAGACCTTCAGAGAGCCCTTATGGCTCCTTCAAGGTGCATTCATTCTGCACCATATGACACTCAACTCGATGGTTGAAGTCTTGGTTGTCTCAATTCTATAGTGCTCTCTTACAAAAGTTATTAAAAGCCTTCTATAATCCGAAACCACGTTGACCTCCCATAGGCAATCTAACATTGCTTGCCATTTTGGTAGAATAGTGTTCATTAGGGCCAGCACTTTCTACAAATCCAGCATAAGATAAACATTTCAGATGATTTCTTATATCATATGATTGACCCTAACCATGTGTGATACTACATCACTGTTATTCCACCGATAATTAGCTAATTCTGTTTTTAGCCCTTCAAATCTCGCCTTTTGTTCGACCGTTTTTGGAAATATAGGCATGCGTGCAAAACGCAGCATTGTTCTTCCAACAAATGCAAAACAAAATGGATTACATATAATCAACAACGAACGAAATCGGAAAACACATTTTTCCTTTTTTTATTTTTTTATTTTTTTGCCTGTTAACGCCAGTCAACAACAATCAACGGTGGTCAACGCAGGTTAATGATGGTCAACTCCGGTCAACTCCAATCAACGGTCAACGGATGACCAGGTTGGGTCAATGGGTCAGCTAGAGGCAAAATAGTAAGAACATCAAACAATAAGGACATAATTGTAAAAACAACTATCAATGGCAAAAACGTAAATTTTTAAAAGAAAATGGGGGCAAATCTGTAAAATCGCATAGGCGCGTGCCATGCACACGCCGGCGGTTGCTGCGTGTGTGTAGCACACGCGCTTGCGATTTAAGCGCGTGTATAGCGCACACGCCTGCGATTTACAGTGCGCGTACAGCGCACGCGCTTGCGGTTTACAGCGCGCGCTTGGGAATGCGCTGATGACCCTAGACAAGAAAATATTGGGTGGGTTTAACACTCCACGTCAGCGAGATGTAAGACCATTCCGAATTCGACACGTGGCTCCACGTGTAAATGGCATCGAGGTCCAAAATTCGCTCGGCTCGGCGCGCTCTCCTCTCCTCGCTCGAGAGAACGCATGGAGAAAAGACAGAACAGTAAAAGCGCACTCCCGCTCAAGAAAAACCTCTCTCCTTTTTTCAATTTCCAAGGGCTCTCTCTCTCTCCTCCCGTTCTTTCCTTCGCACTCCCGCTCAAGAAAAACCTCTCTCCTCTTTTCAATTTTCAAGGGCTCTCTCCCCTCACGTTCTTTCCTTCGTCTTCCTCCCTCATCGGCAATGACCTAAGCGAAAAGCTTGTTCAGAATCAGCAGCAACAGGCTCTGGCCATCAAGGAATGTGATGGTGACCCTAAGCGGAAGCACAGGGTGCAATTCGACCTGGTGGAGATCTCCCTCCGCGGATTCCTTCATTTGTCTTCCTTCCTCATCGGCAACGACCCAAGCGAGAAGCTCGCTTAGAGTAAGCAGAATTAGCAGCAACAAACCTTGTCCATCAAGCAACCCGATGGCGACCCTGAATGGAAGCACGAGGTGTGATTTGACCTGGTGGAGATCTCCCTCCGAGGACTGCGGACCCTTCTTCTTGCCCATCGGTCTGTCTTGACTGAGATCTCCCTCCGGGGACTGCGACCCTGTATTCCTACTCGCTGATCTGTTTATGTTCCGCAAGGGGTTAATAGATCGTGGTCTTTTTTGCCATTTTAGTTGCAGCTGACCATCTCTCTCCGCGCGTATCGGCAAGGCCACACTCTCCACCATCTTTGCCCATCTCCCCCCCTCCCGCCTTCCTCCATACTTTCATAACTTCCTCCCCCTTTCCTGCTTGACCCTTTTCCTCTCTCTCTCTCTCTCGAAGCGAGCTTGGGACACATAACAATGGAAGTTGCTGACAAGGCCGCGGAAAAAGCAAAAGCTGATTCCGTCTCACATGAACCGAACCCCATCTTTCTCTTTGTTTTTCTTTCTTTTTTTCTTGTCCAAAAACGTGCGAAGCTCTCTGCAGAATCGGTTGTCATCACTGAATTTCAAATATACCTGCTGTGTATGTAAATGAAATGCTTAAATCCAATGACACATTTGTGATCATTAGTGAATCAAGCTTTGGCCGGCATTAGAGATCATAATTTTCACATTGCTTCCTTGCTTTTGCTTAATTCTAAGATCAAGGTTTTGCGGATGAACGATTCTTGCTCTGTTGCATAGAATACTTGCCTTGATGCTAGAAATTGCTGCTTATTATGATACCAAAGATTCTTGGATTGTGTTTTGCTATAATGATTTACAATATTCTTCCATTTTGCCAGAAAATTTCGATTAGATTATTGTATCTAGGTAGAATGAACCTGCTTTTCTTAAATTGATGTGCTAATTCTGAGCAATAGAAAAATGCTGACTACCACGATTTGAACAGATGATGGTGTCGCCTTCATCCTTTTAGGTTGATAATGCAATGAGAATAACTGAACAAGCCCCGCAAGCTCATTATTGGAGACGACAAAATGGCAAACAATGCCATGATAGATGAAACAAAAACAAAGCAGATTATAAAGGCAACTGTATATGCCAAATTCTAAAAGGTTAGTAAGTTGGACAAACAATGTTGGTAAATTATAAGAGAAGTTGGTACATTTGAAGTGAGCAAATGAACAAGTTGGTAAGTTAGACGAACAATGTCATTAAATTATAAATGGGTTTGACAATTGACAGAAGTTTTTAAAAAATATACCGACATGGAAGTGCTTTCTACATTTTGTGTACCATAAAGCTAGAAATATGCAAAATGCTAACAAACAACAGCAAATTACAACATTATTATTGATGATTATTTCAGAAAATAGCACATTTCTTCAAACTTAGGGACTTAGCTACATGCTTTCCCTTCCAAATCCAAGGGACTTAACAATCCCTCATTTTATTTTTTCATCGAGATCCCCATGATCAATTTTAGACCTCGGATACAGACAGGAAAAGAACAATGCAGAGAGCCAAATGGTGCTCCATGAAACAGAAGGAAGTCTAGGCTAACGATTTCCCATATCTCGGGGGCGTGTCTGCATACCCCCACGAGCAACAAGCAAACCCTCCATGAATGCTGTCACCAGCGACCTCCTCGATCGGCATGGTATCTAATATCTCTCTCACATCATCCTCCGCAGATGGGGCTCAATTCATGCGAGACAGAATCGGCTTTTGCTTTTCCGCGGCCTTGTCGGCGCTTCCATTGTTATGCGTCCCAAGCTCGCTTGAGAGAGAGAGGAAAAGGGTCAAGCGGGAAAGGAGGAGGAAGTTATGAAAGTATGGAGGAAGGCGGGAGGGGAGGGAGATGGGCAAAGATGGTGGAGAGTGTGGCCTTGCCGATACGCGGAGAGAGATGGTCGGTTGCAACTAAAATGGCAAAAAGACCACGATATATTAACCCCTTACGGAACATAAACAGATCGGCGAGCGAATACGGGGTCGCAGTCCCGGAGGAGGAGATCTCGGTCAAGACAGACCGACGGGCAAGAAGAAGGGGTCGCGGTCCTCGGAGGAGATCTCCACCAGGTCAAATTGCACCTCGTGCTTCCATTCGGGTCGCCATCGCGTTGCTTGATGGACAAGGTCTGTTGCTGATTAGCTTACTGCGAGCGAGCTTCTCGCTTGGGTCGTTGCCGATGAGGAAGGAAGACGAAGGAAGGAATCCGCGGAGGGGAGATCTCCACTAGGTCGAATTGCACCCCGTGCTTCCGCTTAGGGTCACCATCGTGTTCCTTGATGGTCGGAGCATGTTGATACTGATTCTGAACAAGCTTTTCGCTTAGGTCGTCGCCGATGAGGGACGACTTACCTGATTCCGATGCGCAAACAACAAATAACCCCGGATCGAACGTTGAATTGCGATTCAATCACGAACAACACTTCCTCACATTAGTCTAGATGCAATCACAAGGAAAACATCCGATTTTCACAGCGTAAATGCCGATCGGTCTTGCAAAATTGAAGATGGAACGCCTTCTTCCTTGATGATGGAAATTGAGAGAGATTTTGGTGCAAATGATCTGACAACTACTCCTAACGGTTGTGTTCGGGAGATTTTATACGTCTCCCTTCGTACCCCTCTATTGGTGACTTTCCATCATAATGCATCAAGACGAAACGGTGCGTTCCATTCGCACCCCATCATGGACGTACCAGCTGAAAGAACAACATCTCCCACTCGGACATGATGGGCCTAATAGTGCTCTATCAAGAATATAAGGCAAGACATTCAACATTCATCAACTTTACAGAAGAATTCATACTGGCAAGTAAGCCATGCGACCAATGAGTACACCTGCACATGGGAGCTCAAATTATGCACCTGTTAGGGATGACATAATGGCTACAATCCGAAAAGAAAAAAAAATAAACAATCGATATCTCACAGTGCCCCAGACATATTTTGTTACATCAATTCAAGTATACATATCCATTAAAGGCTATACTTGATTATCCTCAAAACACCATGTATTTACAATTATATCCACAACCACATAAGGCGATATAATTGGTTGACCAGTAAATACATGTGATAGATGTAATACAACAATAGTCTTCCTTCGCACTCATGTCTCTCTCAATTTCAGAACAACTGCTTTCCTAGACATGTCCCATAGGCCATATCTATTCATGACCGCCCGTAACATGCTAAAGTAGCAACATTGATATTTCATTTCGAGAACATAGTCAGAAGTAACATAGGGCACAAATTGAAGTAAATCATAAATTACCTCAACGACTCACACAATGAGTAAATAGGGATAATTTTACTCACCTTCTCTTATCGATCAAACAATGCACATGTAGTATGAATTACATACTATAGTGGATTTCTCTTTCTTTAAGAGCGTATGTCATTTCTTAAATATATCCACTATACGGATCTTAGCCTGAACATAGTCACGTGCTTCTCACATACTCATGTTTAACTCGAGTGCTATATTAGCTCGCTTTCTATAGCACCCAATTAAGTACTCGCATCCGGCATCTTACAGGCATACATGATTGTGGGACTATCATGTTCGGTCTTATTATAAACAAATCACAGACCTCATCTTGACTCCAATCAAGGCGACATATTTTATGTACCAGACTTGCTCTTTAGCATTTATTTGTACATAATGTCTCATCTCAACGTGCTAACTATAGCACTTGAGGCGATTGCTCGTGTGAGTGAGCCAATCATTACCTGACATACTTTCCAATAATATATGTGTGATTGTGCTAGTCTCATAATGGATTTGTACTTTTTGATAAAACATCAAGTCATTAATAAACAAACAAGTACAATACATATGTCCATAAATACATGAAACAATGATTCTCTACAATAACACATATCACATTCTATGCAAACCTAGTGACATCCTGTGGGTCAAGAATATGTCTCTAGGAATAGCCTTCGTAAATGGATCAGCAACCATTCTATTGGTTGAAATGTATTGTAGAATCACTTCTTTCGCGCTATAATATCTCCGATGAAGTTATTCTTCATGTCAATGTGCTTCGTCCTTCCATGATACTTGGGATCTTTCACATAGGCAATGGCAGCTTGACTATCGCAATAAACCGTCACCGGTCTTGGAACCTTAGTGACAAAGGCTAAATTTTCAAAGAAACGTTTTAGCCATACTGCTTCTTGCACTTTGCGGCGAACGAGGCAATAAATTCAGCCTCCATAGTTGACAAGGCTGTGCATGTATGTTTCTTGCTATTCCAAGAAATTGCACCTCCATTGAGCAAGAACGCATATCCGGAGTCGATTTACGCTCATCCAGTCTCCACCCCAATCGCATCGAATAACCTAATAAGTGTAAATCATTCCCTTGGTAACAAAGTCGATAGTCCATGGTGCCCTTCAAGTATCTCAAGATCCTCTTCACTGCTTTCCAGTGTGCTTAACCGGGATTTGATTGATATCGGCTCACCAATCTCACGGCATAACATATGTCGGGTCGAGTACACATCATAGCATACATCAAACTTCCGATCGCACTAGCTTAATGAACAGTTTCTATTATTTTAATTTCTTCTGGATTCTTAGGACACATCTCAGTACTTAGGCATTCACCTTGCATGATAGGGGTATCAATGGGATTACAGTGTTGCATATTGAAACGATCAAGAATCTTCATAATATAAAACTCTTGTGATAAAGTAAGGAGTTTTCTTGATCGATCTCTTTTGATCTTAACTCATAATATATAAGCAGTTTCTCCCATGTCCTTCATTTCAAAATTGGAGGACAACCATTCTTTTATGGTGATTACCATAACCTTGTCATTTTTAGCCAACAGAATATCGTCCACATAAAGTGATAAAATCACAAATTTATCTTCAGACCGCTTGACATATACACAATGATTTTCTTCGATCATCGTAAAACCAAAAGTTGTTAGCTCCCTAATGAAATGGATGTAGCAGTGGCTTGCTGGAAACCCAGAGTCTTATGGCTCGATGAAAACGAATATACCACTGTCTAGATGATTGCTTAAGGCCATATATTGAGCGATGAAGTTTGCAAAATTTATGCTATTGACCTTTAGCTATAAAACCTATTGGTTGTTTCATATAAATTTCCTCATTTAGTTCTCCATTGAGAAATGCCGTCTTTACATCCATTTGATGTAATTCAAGGTCCAAATGTGCAACGATGGCTAGAATAAGGCATATTGAGGCAAACCTTACAACTGGTGAAAAGGTTTCCTCATAGTCTATACCCTCTTGTTGAGTATAACCTTTCGCCACAAGGCGAGTCTTATACTTTCCAATGGATCCATCTGCCCTTTGCTTAATCTTAAAGACCCATTTGTTTCCAATGGCCTTACGATTAGGTGGTAGATCAACCAAGTCCCAGACATGATTTGTCCTCATTGACTCTATCTCGTCTTCCAAAACTTTTCTCCATTCTTCCTTATCAGAGGATGAGAGAGCCTCTTGAACAGTCTTAGGCTCGACATCATCTTTATGAGCAATCATAAATGCTTCCCCTTCAATCTCAAAATGGCGACGAGGAATACTTTTACGATTACTTTTACGCAACTGAATTTCTCTTGAATTCAATTCGCCGGATGATGCAACACTCCCACTAGGTCTTTCATGTTGAGGTAAATCTTCATTTCCCTCCATAACATTAGTGGGTGTATTATTAGGATCTTCCATCTCATATAATTGGAAATCCTTATCAATCTCACCTCCAAGAACGTGACATCTCGTGACTCCTTTTCGGTCACACTCCCATCAGCTTGTTCACCTATGAACACATACCCTTTGGAGTGTTTAGAATATCTTATAAAGATACATTTCTTCCCTCTAGGGCCTAATTTGCCATATTTATGGGAAGATTCATGAACATAAGCTGCACAAATTCATGGACGTAGACTACTTAAGTCTGATTTTCTACCAGTCCATAATTCATAAGGGGTGGAAGTGTCCGATTTTGAGGGCACTTGGTTAAGTACATAGGCAGCAATCAATAATGCATCTCCCCAAAAGGAGATAGGTAAATTTGCTTGCGCCATCATAGACCTAACCATTTCCAATAGGGTTCTATTCCTTCTCTCAGCTACCCCATTTTGTTGTGGAGTATTAGGAATAGTCAATTGTCGTACAATTCCATTTTCATCACAAAGAGCCTTGAATTGCTCCGATAGATACTCACGTCCGCGATCGGTTCTCAATGCCTTTATTGTTTTGTTCAACTGATTCTCTACCATCGTTATATATCGTCTAAAGCATTCTAATGCTTCAGACTTATGGGAGATCAGAAAGACATAACCGAAATGTGTGAAGTCATCTATGAAAGTAATGAAATATGAGGCTCCATGCCTCGCCCTCACATTCAAAGGACCACAAATGTCAGAATGTATGAGTTGCAATGGAAATTCAGCTCTAGTCTCTTTACCGAATGGTTTTCTAGTTGCTTTTCCCGCTAGATAATGTTCACATACGGGTAGATCAACATTAGTGAGTGACCCTAAAAAGCCTTCTCTAGCTAATCTTTGCATTCTCTGCAACCCAATGTGACCTAATCTACCATGCCAAGTACTTGCATCAATCTCAACATTACTAGAATATGCAATTAAAGAAAAACAACCATTAACATTGACATTGTACTGATGATAGTCAATGTCTAACACCATAAAACCATTCGATACATGACCTGAGCCATAACAAACTATTCCATACAAAATGTCAACACAATCACCATGAAAATTCAATACATAACCTAAGCTAAGAAGAACAACTACAGAAACCAAGTTTCGTCGAATATCTGGAGCATAAAGGACATCATGCAGGAATAGGTTTTGAGCACCACGTAAGATTAATTTACATATGCCGATACCCTTCACTTCAACTCTTGAGTTATTCCCAACATATATCCATCTTCTTCCAGGCGGTATCCGACAATACTCCACAAATGCTTCTCGGTCTCTAGCTACATGGTCTGTTGCTCCTAAGTCTACAGTCCATATTGGATGAGATTTAGCAATCATTATAATACTAGAAACAAAAGCATTACTCAAAGTAATGGAGTAATAGGGTACCTTTTTCGGCTCAAAGTGCATTCACAAGCAAAATGACCCCTTTGCCACAATTGTGGCACTCCATCTTGGCCTTGTCCTTCTTCCCACCACGCTTCTTGCGTTGGAAGGTCTTAGCACTCTTGGGTCCTTGATCGGTCATCTTCCCTTTGTTGTTGAACTGAAGATTCCTCTTGCACTTGAAGCCTGAAGCTTTGCGCAAACTCGATTCAGCAACATAAGCATGGGTAGAGGATTTCGCAGCCTCTAGGCGCTCATCCTCTAATTCCAAATGACGTGCAATATCATCAAAAGTGACAATGTTCTCATTATGCATCATATTGATCTTCATATGCTCCCAATTGTCAGGAAGAGACCTTATAACAGCCTGAACCTGCTGTTCATCGGTAAGGGAGTGACCTGCCGACTTCAGCTCATGAATCATATTTGAAATCTCCCGAAGATGCTGCCTCACCGTTATATTTGGGCGCTTTCGGTATGTGTCAAACTTGATGTGAGTCTCCTCAGCTTAGTGGCAGATGTACCCCCAAACTTATCCTTCAAGGCAACCCACATAGCTTGAGCTTTATCATAACTTTCAAACTCACACATGAGATCATCTTGCATACAGCTCAGCAACGTGATGCGAGCAATGTTGTTCTTCTTTTTCCAAGCTTGATAAGCTTCCAGATCTCTCCTGTGTTGAGCTGAAGTTCCATACTCAGGTTCATCCATGGTATGGTTGAGAGTTTCCAAAACCTCTTGCTTCTCAAGGATGTACTGAACCTTTCGGTGCCAAATATCATAATTGTCACAGTTCAGCTTCTCACCCTTATTGAGGTCAGCAACAATGGTCTTGGATGCTGATGCCATAATCAATTGCTATAACACATTTACATAATAGACGCAGAATCAATACTAGCATATTTTTCAGAGTAACACACATATTTAATTTGCAGCAAAAACAAACTAAAATAATGATAATTCAACAAAAGACACAGAAACAAAAGTTCACTATGTTCCCAATCAACTTCTATGTACAATTTTTCAATTATCATTAATTAGTTTAATTTGCACAAATTTTGAGTTCTAGGTGAAAACTCCTTCGAATTCTACCAACCTACGAACTCCCACTAGGAAAAAATAATTACATGACCTCATGTAATGTCTACATTTTTCCATTAACACAAAACATAGCATGATGTAAAACAATATACAAATAACAATCATGCAGCAATTCCAGTCAAAACCACAATTCAACATGTAATGGATTTCCTACCATTGTTCGAATTTTCTAGCAACTTGAAAATTGCAAGTATATTAAACTATATACAAGGTATAATTGAACCAAGTTCTACACAGCATATATGACATCATTTGCACACAAGCTAGTTATTGTATTTCCTAAACCACAAGAAAATACAAGCTACAAATGAATAAATTATGCATTTAAACCCTAAAAAATACGCGTACATAGGGTTCCCTACACATTTTCATACATTTATAAAATCCAAAAATAAAAATTAATTATACCACAGTGTAAAGGACATCCATAAGAACCCAACACCATCAACCACGCTCCAATCGGAGCTTCCACGCGCCCCCACGCGCTGCTTGAGTGTGCAACGCGTGTGGCGCCCGCGCCAGTGAGCCAAAAGGGCTCCTGGCCGGCCCGACGGTTCGACTGGCCCCGGTTTGACCGCTGACCGGTCCTACCGCTGATCGGTCAACGGTCAATGGGTCTTGGTCAACGGGTCGGGCCGGTCAACGGTTTGAGTCTTGGGTCGGGTCGGCTAGTTGGGTCCGGTCAACTAGTCGGGTCGGGTCGTCGGCCGGTGACCAGCCGGCCAACAACCGCCGCCGCACGTCATCGATGACGCCATCCCAACAGTTACCGACCGTTGGATGACCTCATGGTGACGTCATCACGCGTCGGTTCGCCGACCAGCGCGTGACTGCACCCGCCGGTTCGCTATCGACGCGTGTGGCGCACGCGCTGGCCAAGCCAACGCTTCAGGCATGTGGCGCCCACGCGCAGCGGCTTCTGGTCGCGCGGGTGGGCGCGTGCGGCGTCTCCGGTGGCGTTCGACCCACCGTTAGACTTGTCTCGACGAGTACTTTCACCCTGTATATTCAAAAATTAATTTTGGCCAAAAAATTATTTTGAAAAATGGCCAAAACCGTACGGGTGTACGCGACGCCGAGTCCGTTCTTCACTTCAGTTCGATTTTGAGTTTCTCATATGGTAATTCCGACCATTAGACATCCAAACAGTGTAGAAAACAATCTCTTGATCTCAATATCAAATGGTAGATGAGAAAACTCAATGAGAAACAAGGCAGAAATCACGATCGGGCTCTGATACCAATGAAGGAATTATTGTCGGCGGAAGACGACTTACCTGATTCCGATGCGCAAACAACAAATAGCCCCGGATCGAACGTTGAATTGCGATTCAATCACGAACAACACTTCCTCACGTTAGTCTGGATGCAATCACAAGGAAAACATCCGATTTCCACAGCGTAAATGCCGATCGTTCTTGCAAAATTGAAGATGGAACGCCTTCTTCCTTGATGATGGAAATTGAGAGAGATTTTGGTGCAAATGATCTGACAACTACTCCCAATGGTTGTGTTCGGGAGATTTTATACGTCTCCCTCCGTACCCCTCCATTGGTGACTTTCCATCGTAACGCATCAAGACGAAACGGTGCGTTCCGTTCGCACCCCATCATGGACGTACCAGCTGAAAGAACAACACCTTGAAAATTGAAAAGAGGAGAGAGGTTTTTCTTGAGCGGGAGTGCGCTTTTACTGTTATGTCTTTTCTCCATGCGTTCTCTCGAGCAGAGGAGAGAGCGCGCCGAGCGGAGCGAATTTTGGACCTCTGACGCCATTTACACGTGGAGACACGTGGAGCCACGTGTTGGATTCTGAATGGTCTTACATCTCGCTGATGTGGAGTGGTAAATCCACCCAATATTTTCTCACCCTAGACCTTCCAGCCACGCATGGCGGCACGTCTAGTAGTCCCCGATGGCAATCCACTAGTCGTTCTTCTTGTCTCGGTGAGAACTATGACCCTGCATTGTGAAATATAAATTTTGATTCACGAAAAATAAAAAAGAGGAGGCGAACAGTATGAGCGTGTCGGGATTTTCATCCCCGAATGTCCAACGGTGACATTTCTCAAAATCTCGGCCAAAAACAATTTATAAACATCAACGATAATTGGGAAACATGAACAACATTACTCTAATACCAATGTTGGAAACAAATTCCAAAAAAAAAAAAAAATCAAACCGATACTCGAACGATTGAATACTGAAAGTGAACGTGGAAAATGTGCCCAGGAAACATGTAACACCGATCGAAAGATATATCACAGAGACGGACATACCTTATTTGCCACAAATTAAATACCATTACAGTGTCAAACAAATCGTTTGAAGCCCTGAAGTTCCGTTCTTCAAAATGGCGTATACTATTTCAAAGGAAAGAAAATGGAAAAATGTATTTTCTCTTTGAAACGCTGCTATTCAGATACATCCCTTTTTATTTATTTATTTATATATTGCAGTATGGGCTTAACTTGACCCATCAAATAAACAACCCATCAGGTGACATAGACAAGCTTCGAGAATTGCAAGAACACCTCACATGCTTTGGTTGATTGACTTGTTTACTGAGAGTCAAGCACTAACTTCTAATCTTTTAAGAAGTTTATAAGTGTTTTAGTAGTGTGTCTATTCACAGTAGGGAGATCTACCAGCTCTCAGTAGAAGTAGGCTCATTACGAGCCAAACTACCATGAATCTATGTGCATCTCTCTCTATTTGTTTACTTGTCATTTTATTTGTTTGATAAAAGCACCGTGCAAGTACTGCCTGCATATGTCGAATCTATTCCCATTTATATCAACTTAATTGTACTCATTCTGCGAAAAGTTCTCAAGTGTTGCTAAATAACATACTCCCACTCTCTAGGTTATATCACTAGTCACAACAATGATGCTGAGAAAGCTAAAAGCTTGAAAAATTATTTGAGTAGAACTTTTGCATGAAAGATTTAGGGTTGGCTAAGCAAATTCTCGACATAAGAATTACTCGTGACAGAAAAATAGAAAACTTTGGTTATCTCAAGAGAAGTAACATTTAAAAAGGGCTAGAGAGATTCAACGAGCAAATTTGAGCAAATTTAAACTAATGTACTTACTGGCTAGTTCAAGTTGAGCAATAAAGAGTATCTTGCAAGAGAGACAGAGGAGAAAGAGATGATGAAAATTTCTTATGCATCAGTCATGGGTAGATTTGCATACAAAATCAGATATTACTCATGCAGCTGGTATTGTGAGCAAGTTTCTCTCAAATCCAAAAAAGCATTGGGCTGTTGTAAAATTGATTTTGAAGTATCTCAAAGGCACTTCCATTGTTATGGAACTGGAGCACCTGATTTGAGTGGCTACTTAGATGCAAATGATGATGGTGACATTGACTATAGAAAGTCCCCATCAAGCTAAATGATAACTTTTACAAGGGGCAATTTTGTGGCAATCAAAATGAAAAAATGTGTTGCTTTATTTACGGTTGAAGGAGAGCATTGCAATTAGATAAGGAGGTAAAGAACTCTTGTAGGTGCAGAATTTCCTACAAGAGTTAGGGTTGAAGCAAGAGAAATTTATCTTGTTTGTGATAGCATGAGTGCTATCAATCCGAGCAAAATTTTGGTATTGTGTTCAAGATCAAAGCATATTGATATTGTAATAATTTAGGCCAAAATACTAAATAGGGTCCCAAGCCCAATTACATTATAAAAGCTCAACCCATTATATAGGCTTTAGCCCAAATGAATTTGAAGGACTATAAGCAAGAACAAAGTAGTTCCTGGAAAATCAAGGCAAGTAGGCATTATGGTCACAACTTTGGCACGAGCAATTGGAACATACATTTGGAAGCAAAGCACATAAAATGAGCGCACAAGATTACACTCAAAAAGATCCTAAGCAGTATGCACCAATCCACGTCAATATAAACCAATATGTACGCGCATCCGAGAGTGCAGGACTACTAACATCCCAACATGGTAAACATTCCAAAAGACAGTCTTAGTTATGAGATGGAATCCAAAAGTATTTGATAAAGGATAACCATATCATGTCTCTCATTCCCTGAAAAATTTATTTCCGATAAGGTATGTTGCGACATAAGCTCAACCTTCCTTTTCAGATTGCTTCTTTGAGAGTACTCTCGACCCAATATCTCGCCGATAGAATCCTCCTGGCCAGTTGATGGCTTCCACTGCTTGGTACGCTCTGTCACGAGCTTCTTCCAAATTCCTCCCCTTGGCAGTGACACCGAGAACGCGACCTCCAGCTGCAACAAAATTGCCGTCCGAGTCAAAAGCTGTGTTGGCGTGAAATATCTTCACAGATGGAGCCACAAGCTCTGCTGCTGTAAGATTTTGAATCACACTCCCTGTTTCATAAATGCCTGGATAGCCCTTGCTCGCCATTACCACCACCATGGCAGCTTCGGGCGACCAATCTAGCGTCACTTTGCTCAACTCTCCCCTACATGCTGCCAGCAACACTGGTACCAAATCCGACTCCAAGCGAACCATCAACAACTGCATATGAAGAGGGAGCGATGGTGAATGAACAAATTAAGGGAACTGAAAAATATGAGAGCTCATGCATTTGTTACACTTGATTGGCAGTGATTCAACCAACCCTCAATGTCAAGTTGTCGTGCTGAGAATATAGAGTATGCATATGCTAAATCAAGCCAAGTCGCATCAAATTCTCAGCTTGTTTGGGGAAGAGACCGTATACAGTACTGGATTTTGTAAAAGTATAACCAAGACGACAACCCTGTCAAAAGTAGGACATAATTCTTTTCCTGGAGCAATAGGAGATCAATTACATCCAACTGTACCCACCTCTCACCAATGAAACTAGAGACCTATAATGAAAGATTTAGGGATAGAACTGAATTCAAATGATCACCATTCACGATTTATTACATACTCATCTTTAGAAAACTGCCGAGATTTTGTTAAGGGTGGTACCCTTACTAAATCAACCTACTTCATAGCTATTCAAATATTTATATGAATCAGTTAGCCACAATCAGATGTTCTACTATGAACATCCCAATGATTCTATAGTGGACACTCAATATACTCACAAATTGATAACTTATAGGATCCATCAACTTACCTGGCACTCGGGATCTCCAAAGCGTGTATTGCACTCAAACAATTTAAGCAACCCGGACTTTTTCTCTATCATAAGCCCAGCATTAAGAATTCCCACAAACTTTCGACCCTCAGCCGCCATACCTTTGACAATAGGGGAAATAATGGATTCCATCACCAAAGACCTTAATTCAGGAGTTATGATTGGCACCGGAGAATATGCACCCATTCCACCGGTATTTGGACCAGTATCACCTTCCCCAACTCGTGAATGATCAGAAGTAGATTCCAATGCCAAGGCAGTCTCTCCATCTACCAAAGCATGAAATGTGATTTCTTCTCCATCCAGGAACTCCTCGACAACGAGCTTGCTACCTGCAGAGCTAAAAACACCCTTCACGAGGATTGATTCAATAGCGTCACATGCCTCCTCCAATGTCATGGCAATGACAACTCCCTTCCCAGCAGCCAGCCCGTCAGCTTTTAGAACAATTGGCACCCCTTCCTCCTTGATGTATTGCTTTGCAGCAAATGGGTCGGTGAAAACTTTATACTGCATGAGCATTAAAAAGGAAGAATTGGACAAAAAAAAAAAATCAGTCTTATTGATGAGATAAACTGTAGAAGAAGCAGTGCAAAGGAGAGAGTTGCAATGGTTACGAAGCCCAAACAAATATCATCTTAAAGTAGCTTAGATTCCCCGACAAATCTTAGTCCTTATGTCCTTCTCAATCAAAACCAACCTAGAACAAGCGAATGCATTACGGCCGACAAGTCCTAATATGGAATTGAAATTTCATCCTCCCAATGAGAATTAAGAGAACCTTGGCCGTGGGGATGTTGTACTTGTCACAGATGCTCTTGAAAAAGCTTTTAGAGCCCTCTAATGCAGCGGCCTTTTTTGAGGGGCCAAAGGTAAGAATTCCTGCTCGAGCAAGATCGTCCACAATTCCAGAAACAAGTGGAGCCTCGGGCCCAACCACCACAAGGTTAATTCCCAGCTCACGGCAGGCAGAGACAACAGCTGAACTGTCAGAAATGTCCAGCTCCGGAAGGCAGACGGCATTTCCAGAGCTGGAAATGCCAGCATTTCCAGGCGCACAGAAGACAGACTTGCAAGATGGGGATCGTTGCAAGGCGAAGCAGAGTGCATGCTCCCTTCCTCCAGCGCCTATCACTAGAGCAACTACTCTCCCTGGTGCAAAGAGAGGATATAACACGAGATAACAGGCGAATAAAAGAAATAAAACAGGAGAGGAGAGGAAGGGAAGTTCATAATAGAACAAAATATGGAAAAAAGAGGAAAAAAGAAAAGGCGAATGACAGGATTCCCTACCACTTTCATCGCTTGAGGGAGGTGGTATGGATACTGACTTAGACATAGACTGACGCACAGCCAGGGACGGTAATGGTGGTGAGAGACCGCCCAACATTCGGTATGGCTGTGGAAATAGAAAACCTTGCGTAACTAACCAATGTATACAAAGTTGTTCCAAGCTATCACTATGCTAAATAATCTCAAGAGACATTCTTACAAGTACTGGTTCTCTATAAGTTACTAAAGGGACTACTTACCTGGACAAACAGCATTTAAGTGACATATATCATTATATGAACTTGTGAAGTTGATCCAGCCCACCATTGTTTCATTCCTTTCAGTGATTTTCACAACAAAGGAATCCTCTAATATATTACGAGTGTGTCGCATAACCTTCTCAGCTTTTGAGGTGAAAACAGTTTTTACTGCCTCAAACGCCTCTTCAGCTTAGTAAATGCCATGAGACCAGAACATACCATACACCCCTACAGAAGGTTTCAACACAGTTAGAAATTTCCTCACCTTCCTGACTGTTCCCCTGGAATTGTAATGCTCAATAACTGGGAGGCTAGCCTTCAAGAATGCCTCAAACCCTTTCCTAATTGCTTCTCTTCCCTTCAAAACCAGTAAAAAATAGTGGAAAGGCATCAGATATCAAAAGCGATCGGATCAGCTGGAAAGATGGTGAAAGGAAGAATATGAATCTTCTTCTAGGGAAAGGTGACGGAGAAATGATCGACAGACCTGAATCCGACTCAACAAGCGCCATTCCATCTCTTCCACGGAACTACAGAAAACCAACGGGAATTCTGGCTCAAATTTAATCTGCAGAAATTTTACTGGTCAATCCTTCAGGAAGGAAGATCAACACACGATAGGCTCACATTTGAACTGCGTGGGATGGTGTTATAGTAACACTAAGATCAGAGTAGCGTTTTTTCAAATAAGAACGGTGCGGTCAAACTTACAACAGCTTCAAATGCCGCACGGTTTCCCTCATTCAGAGGGAAACCATCAAGAAGGAACTTATCATTTCCACCTTCCTGCATGGCTTTATGCAGGAGCTTGATTAACACTTCTGCAGGCACAGTCTTTCCCTCAATAATCATATTCTGGATCATAGTTCTGCCAATTGGAAGAGAAATCGCAGGTGATCGTCAGGCCTGTACAAGAACTTTTGTGTCGAACATGGTTCGATTTCCTTTTGTACCATTTATGGGGCGATGTTCGGCTCAAGACAAATCGTTAAATAAGAGTCATATAATGATGGTTGTAAACAACAGAGAATCTAAAGAGACTATTGCGAAAAGTACAACTAGAGATACTGTAATAACTTCGCAAAGTAATAGATCAAACTGATGAGAGAAAAAGAAGTAATAGAAGATCAGGGACAGTGGCATTATTACCTGATTCCGGAACCAGGTTGGATTTCCGCTTGGAGGAGAAGATCACAGGCATTGAGATGGGTGAAGCCAAAGAGCTGAACAAAATTCACACGTCGGGTACCCTTTCCCCTGCCCGATCCACCTAAGTTAACAGGTTGAAAAGGCCTTTATTCTTTTAGCAGAAGAGCATATACTGCGGAACTTTTGAAAGATTTTAGAAATAAAAATAACACTCCTTCAAATAAGCTGATTTATGGCACTTCAACCGTGGAATACCAATCGATATCTGCTAATGGAGTATGCAACTAATCAAGGTAATACAAAGGATTGAAAGAACCTCTATGATGTAAAAGCTACTTGTTCGAAGGGAGTGAAGCCAAACGGCACCTTGCAGATTTCTAGAAGAGATACTAGGGTTGCCGTGATCTCACACAACAACTACAAGAAATTTAATATCGACGATAACTTCTCTATGCTGTGAAACGCATATAGAGCTAAAGCTGTTAAACTTGCATAATTGAAATTGGTTGCAAATAATGGCCCCTGCTAATGAAACAGGATGCATTTCCAGTGCGATGTTTGTTGTTGAAATTAACATCATGGAGCGACTGAAAAGTCAGTTTTGAAGGAAAAGAATAGATTGAAACATAGATAGAGAGGGGGGAAAAGCAATCAAAATGGAAAAGAGAAACAGAGAGGTCAAGTCCTACAGAAGAACAATATAGCATATAGTCTATCTAGAGGAGTTGTTATTGCACATTCTCTGCCAGCGAGGTAACTAGCAGCTGATTTACTGAATGTCTGCTATGGCCAAAACTGAACACAGGATGAAAATCTTGGGAAACAAATCGAGCCAGGGGTTTTGTCCAGAAACGAAGTACTAAAAGTTCAGTGGATGTTTCCCGCGAGAGAGAATTCCAGGGTTTTGGAAGGATCTCGATCACTTTAAGCAAGAGCTAAGAAAAAGGAATGGAAAGGAATGAGACCGATCTTTACAGGTTCGAGGATATCGTGACAAAGCAAGAACCACAATAACATCACCCAACACCAAACACCAAATCAGCCACAAAGCAATACGGGCCAAGGGGAAAGCGATCGAAACTTCACATGGAAGACTGGGTATACGCACATTGTAAGTTTAAAGCACCATGCATCGCTTAAGGAACTCTGTCGAAAGATCTGAGAGAGTTACCTTCCTCTTGCTGGACAAACTAAAGTATCAAGGAGTAGAATATTTGATTCCGATTCGAGAGATGTTACTGAAAGGCAAAGGGCGGGAAAAAAAGAAAAACAGGGGGATCCCTGTGATCCGTATACATAACAGAAAGTGGCGGAAACTCAAGAAAAAGATGATCGCCGAAAACAACAACCACCACCACCCAAAGTGGCAGAAACGTAAGAAGAGATGCTCACCAAAAACAGAAACAGCCCTGGGCAATTTCTCTGTCGAGCTTCCTCCGGAAAGTAAGGCAGTTTCTGATGTCAAAATTGATCGTCAGTACTTCACCGAAGTCGGAAGAATACGTTAAGAGCATCTTCCGGTAAAGAAAAGAGTCTATGCAACTATCGGTCATTCTATACAACAACAGAAAAGGACTTACACGAGCGAGAGAGACGACGCGAGGAGATATCAGATGGAGGCGAGAGGCCAGGGAGGTGGGGACCAGGGCTTGAAGGCGAGGTTGAGGCTGTTGCCGGCGACATCTAAACGAACAAATGACAGAGACGATCATGAACAAGGAGAAGCTTCAAAGACAAGAAAAAGAAGAAGAAGAAGAAGTACACGAACGTCGAGTGTGAGAAGGGTCGGAAGCTAAGATGAGGGTTGTGAAGCCATTTTTCTTTCTTCCTTTCCGAGTTGTGGCCGAAAAAAAAAAAACAGAGGAGGAGAGAAGAAAGCTTGGAGAAAGAAAATGGAGGAGGCTGAGCGAGGAGGAGACTGACGTCGCCTTCGTGATATTCTCTCGCAGAAGGTTCAGAGAGCAAACTTGCAGTGGTAGTGTTGTAGCATGGTAGGGGGGGGTACGGAAAATAACCGCCCGCCACCTTTTATTTCTCTCTCCCACGCGCCTATTTCTGATTTATTTTTGCGAAATAGAAGAGAGAGGAAATTACAAAATTAGGTCCTCCTCCATGCTATACTACTTCTCTCTTTCCCAACAGGAGAGGAGAGGAGGGGGAAAGAGAGAGAGAGAGAGAGAGAGAGAGAGAGGCGGCATGCAGAGCGTAATGTTTTCCTTCTTCCACGCTCCCTTTCCTCCACGCGCGGTCCCATACTCGTTATTAATATGTCTAATTTTCTTCTTTTTATATATTTTTCTAAAATCCGAGCCTCATTCCTGAATTTTAGCGGCCAATTATATGAACCTTATTGCTTATTTAGAAACATCATTCGTCTATACATTACATTCATCAACTCCTTTTTTATTCGATGTGTTCACTCTCTCTCACCTTATAAAAAGCTTTTATATCATTTCGATCGCAATCTCATATCACGCTGAAAATATATCACACCATAAATTTAATTAATGGTGTGGATACAAAAGATTGGAAAGAGAGCACGGTTTTTAGCTCCTAATAGTAATCGATCCGCCTTTTGCCATCCCATGCTTCTCAAGTCATAGAGTGGAACTGCCCACTCGAGCTCGATCCTGCACCTCTAGAGTACTCTCGTTTTCTCTTCTTTTTTTCGGCCAATCCGCAATTCGCGGTCCGATCCATCTTCCAGTGCGTCCACCAAACGTTGGAGTCATCCGTTCCGCACGTAAGATGTTGTCGTTTTTCGGATGCCGTTTGCTCTATGCCTTGGACAGACTCTCTTTGAGTTCCCAGTTCCTTGCCTGCCGCGCAGTAACCCAAAAATTAAAAAGGTAAAGCCTTAGACCGTTGACCTGTACAATTCGTAGGCGCTCGGGCGGTACAGTCCACGAGCGATATACGGCTTAAGGTGTGTCCCTTAGCTCGATGATGGTTACCTCGCTCGCCCGTTGTTTCCGTTGATGTCTTTAGAAGGCATGCATCTAGCTCGAGTCTCTCCTCCTCCTCCTCCTCCTCCTCCTCCTCCTCTTTTTCTTTTTACTCTTGCTTTTTGCCGGCCCAGATAGATAGCTTCACCACTATTTCGTGAGAGGCGTGAGAGGTGCGCTGTCCTGTAACTTCTAATGATTGCATTCTCATCAAGGTCTTTACTAAAATCCCAGTTCGACGGGTGCAAAACTGGGTTCTCTCCTGTCCTCCTGGGTTTGGCCCGGTTTTTTAGTAAAGCGGGGTCGAGGGGTTCGGCCGGACCGTGATTGAGGACTGGTCGAACCGACTGGTCCAGTCTGAGCTTAAAAACATTGGCTCCATTTTAGAATTCGCTTGTCTCACAGATTCGGTCTTCTTTGTCCTGACCTTCAGTCCAAACCTCCACAACAATGGCAGCATCAAATATCTGAGAACCGTCTCTTAAAAAGTTTCTGTTACTCTATTACTTCCAGTGTTGCCGCCGATAACGAAAGGGATATATGTACTCCAGGGAGGATGCGCCCCGCTGTTGCATCACTTTGGTTCCTAGTAGAATCGTTAAAACAGGAGCTTGGAATATTGTATCTTTTTCCCGCGTCTCCCGAGCCATTGGACAATCAGGCAATATGTGGAGAACATCGTCAGAGCTAGATATGTTGCGCAAACAAGCCATTGAACGATAATATAGACAGGACACACCCCATAATTGATGTTGCCAATTTACTCTTAAACTTTTTGACAATTTAATCTTAAACACTAAGATATATCAAGTTGACGTATGGCACATCCCGAGAAGTTGCAATAAAGACAACAACCCAAACTGTAGTGGGTCCGACGACCGGGCTAAATGTCCTGTCATAGTTCAATCCGGCCTGCTGCTTAAATGCCAGTCCAATGAAGCGAGCTTTGAAGCATTCCATAGTTTCATTGATTTTTTTTTTTTAAATATTAAAAATCCATTTACAACTGACTAAATTCTTAGCATGATCAAGTGGTCACATGTGATTGCTAACCAAGGGATTAAATTCATCTGCCATGGCCGCTTTCCAACATGGATCAAGAATGGCATAAGAGTAGCAAGTCGGTGTCCCTTCATGAACATAATGAGAGGGATTCAAAATTTTCCAAGGCTAAGAAATTCCAGATTTTTTTTTTTAAAATATTAAAAATCCATTTACAACTGACTAAATTCTTAGCATGATCAAGTGGTCACATGTGATTGCTAACCAAGGGATTAAATTCATCTGCCATGGCCGCTTTCCAACATGGATCAAGAATGGCATAAGAGTAGCAAGTCAGTGTCCCTTCATGAACATAATGAGAGGGATTCAAAATTTTCCAAGGCTAAGAAATTCCAGATTTGGCATGAGTCTGCATAGGATGAGTCAGGAAAGAAGAAATGAAAGCGGAGGAGCTTGATTGAAATGTAAAGAGGGCTTGCAGGTCTATCATGGGAGGAATTTGGTCGAGAGAAAAGTGAGGTTGGGACATGGTAAGTGAGTTCGGAGGGAGGGGAGGTGGAGGCACAAAATAGTTGGAAATAGGTTGGGTAGGTTGAGAGGATGAGTGAAATTAGAAGGTTGGGCTAGAGAAGAAGAAAGAGGTGGATGAGGAGCTTGAGGGCCAAATGAGGTAGAAGGAATAATATATTTATTGGAGTAAACAGAAAACGAAGGAGGTGCTTTGGAACAATGGGTTACGGTATTAAGATTTGACTATTTTGATGAAAAGGGAAAATTCTTCTCATTAAATCGAACATGACAACCGATAAAAACATGATAACTCGACCAATCAATATAATGATAGCCTTTATGATTTGACGCATACCTAAAAAATATACATGGCACAGTGAGGTGCCGGCTTATGAGAGACACAAGACTGAAGAAAATGATAACAAGCATACCCAAAAACTTGAAAGACCAAATAATCAAACCTGAACCCAAATAAACAGTGGAAAAGAGAAATATTAGATGTCATTTAGAAGAGTATCAACCCAATATGAATGAGGCATATGAGCATGGATTAACAAGGTTCGAAACATTTTGACTACGTGCCTACTTTTGCATTTTGATAGACTATTTTGAGATGAGGTGTCTAGACAAGAAAAATGTTGAATAATACCATTTTCACGTAAGTATGTTTGGCATGCATTACCCGTATATTCACCTCACTCATCAATTTATAAAAATTTAATTTTGGTTATTTTATAAATTTTTGATCAAACAACAAAGTGATGAAAGTGTGTAAGCACTTTAGATTTATCGTTCATGGGAAAGACTGTGAACCAAGAGTAGTCATCAATGAATAACACAAAATATTTGAAACTAGCATTAGATATTTGCTTACAAGACATGACTCACATGATTTCGACTTAAAACTAGAATTGCAAACACCACTCAAAACTTGTTTATTTGGATGACCAAGATGAGCTTGCTAGCAAGTGAGTGAAGCAGAGGAAGCCACAATAGGATGTGAATGATATGACACCATTGAGTAGAAATCGGATAAAAATCATGAGAAGAATCACTTGGAGAACTTTCTTGGTTCATTAAGGCCGAGGCTCTACCCTCATTTGTCAAATCCTAAAAAGGTTTAGGATTTGGGATGTTACAATATCACTAGTCATTTACTGAAGCTCTGTAGTCAAAATACCAAGTTGAATCAGAGGTCTCGCCAACCGAGAGCTCTAAGAAGAAGTCTAGTAGATTAGTAGCGGTAAAAGCACAGTTGAATCATTGGTGACATTGTAGTGCGGTATGCCCGACTCCATTACAAATTTGACAAGTAGGACAAGGCTTGAATTCGAGAATACAACCCTATGTGAATGGGGGAACATGGGGCTTTGAACTATCACGAGGCCAACCTATTCAAATAAGAAAATGTTTTTTTAAGCTCAAACTCGATACATATTTTCGGAAAGACAAATCACACTAGGATTATGAAGGAACTCTTTAGTAGGATTACAATTATGAACGACAAGTCAAACGAAAATTTGTTTGATTTTCTAGATCCAGTGCTGTTGATTACGCCAAGATATGGATCTATTCATTATTCAGGGATTTTTTTTTTTTTTAATTTAGTGTGCACTATCAATTCTACTAAAACAACCTCAAAAGTTCTATGATTCTTACAATGTGAAAATCTAAAATTGTCATTCTACACATTTAAGCGGATGATTTTTTTAAGTAGTGACTAGCGAGTAATTATCTCCCCTATAATCTTTTTTTTTTTTTGTGAAAGGTAATTAATATATTGAGGAAAGATCGAGTGAACAAAAAGATCACGGCATCAAAACCCACACTCAAAACAACGGATCATAATGAATGGAAGGATACTAGGATAAAAGAACCATAGCCGTAGCAACTCACTAACAATTAGAAAGGAAAAGCACAGCATGAATAACCGGTGAACAGATACAAAACGTCATCAGGTAGGAAGAGAACCATCCTCAGGATTCAGTAAGAATTGCTGCACCAACTGTCTTAATTAAGACGCACCAGCTGAAGGGGAGGGAATTAACGCTCCCTAGAAAAGATGACTGAGTCAATACCCCAGCTCCGCTACAACCTTTTATTCTTGATGTTATCTTCAACATTCCTAACAGTGATCGCCTTATCTCCCCTATAATCGCTCTCTAAAAACACTCAAAATATTAGTAATTTTCTTTGCCACAACTAATTTCTTCTAGAAAAGAGGCAAAAACCACACACATAATACCTATATATATATATATATATATATATATATATATATATATATATATATATATAGATAAGTATCGGAAAAGCATGACAAACTCCTAGCTATATTTATTGTGACTCATTTACTCTAAACATATATATATATATATATATAGATAAGTATCGGAAAAGCATGACAAACTCCTAGTTATATTATTGTGACTCATTTACTCTAAACTTTTTTTATGACAACAAAAATTTCAAACTTGCACTTATATGACATATTTACTCTCTATCAAAGTGCTAAAATTATATTTGCATTAATGTTGAAAAGCAAACATTTACGTGGCTTAAGCAAACTAAAAACGATATACTTTTAACTGGAAAATCATTTGACTAATCGTAATGGAGGATAAATGTGTCATAGAAATATAAATTTATGATTTTTTTATGTCATCAGAAAAAGTTTAGGATAAATGAGTCACCGTGAGCATAACTTAGAGACTTTTTAAAGCTTTTTCTCATGTATATATTTATAAATATCCAACCGAAAAAAAAAATAATAAAAAGAGTGATACATTAGTATCCCAAGAAGCTACGAACCCTAGAAGATATTGGGTGGTCCGGGACCGCCACGTCAGCGTGGTCCCGAACCACTCACGCGGCGCCATGTGTGCGAGGAGGGGACAAAAGAGAGAAAGAGGAGAGAGTGCGTCAGAGAGGTGGGCAGAGAAAGAGGAGAGAGAGCGTCAGAGAGGTGGGCCCGGTTTTGGTCTTTTATCCCCCCTCCCCACACACGTGGCACCGCGTGAGTGGTCCGGGACCACGCTGACGTGGCGGTCCCGGACCACCTAATATTTTCTCCGAACCCTAGAGGTTGAAACTGTCCAACATTCTCAGACCATAAAGCAAAAAGAGGCCAACTTTCTGCTCCTGCTGTCGAGTCCAGACGAGGTGGGGACTGTGTCGGGTCTCGATCATCGCCAAACCTTCATCGTCCGGTCCGCGTCTGCTTCCGTCGAAGTACGGTCAATCTCTAAATGTTTTATTTTCGTAGTTTACAGAGCGTTGACATCGTTATGGTCTGATGTGGCGGGGAAACTTGTATGATGGTGATCGGTGATCGACTGTTTGGTGCTCAAAGTGCTTCGGCGGTGGGCTGCTAATCTATGTCATTAATTGATGAAATAGGGTAGAGGGTGTAAATCCAAAAGATAGACGACAAGAGCACAGACTTGAGCCCCATACAGGCGTTGGCCCTGAGCTGGCTTGGCTGGTTCTTTCGTTGGTTGGGTTCAGTTCAATTTGATCATTAGAATCGGCCAACCGCACCATTCTTACTGTCCCCACCACCCGGACCGTTCAAGAATCAGAACCCTAGCATTGAAATACAGATAGCTTTGCTTTGTAAACACAATTGATTCGTCCTAATGACATTTTTTTAGGTGTGAGAATCGTGTGCACGCGTTTGCAGCTTTAGTTATTCACCTTTCTTTCCCCCTTTTCTTTCAGGCTTAATTTGTGATCTTTGACAAGAGCCGGTGTTTTAGCCCCCTCATTGTGAGGTGCATCCTTTGAAGCGAGGACCAATAGCATGGCTTCCGCCGCTACATCCAGTCTTTCAGTTTACTCGAAGCTCTTCAACGAGCACAGCCGTGGGCCTGCCTTCCCGTGTTATTCAAGTAATAGGACCACTTGTTGTTTTACTGGAACTGTCCGTGGGAGATTGACCCTGCGCCTCGAGAGTACTCAACGTTTGCCAATCCGCAATTCTCAGTTGATCTTCAAGTGTGTCCATCAAACGTCTGAGCCATCGGTCGGCATTGATTCACTCCAAAGCAATGATGTTTCTGCAGGTAAGTCTTTTTTATTTCCTGGTGCTATAGCTCTTTGTTTCCTGGTCTCCATATTAAACATTTTTCTGCACCGTGTATCTCTACTATTACCTGCCTCTATCCTGTTTTCGAATGTATATTAGTTGCTCCTGCTTGTCATTGAGGTATACTTTATACCCTCATAATTGACAATAGCATCATATCTAGAGCTTCCACAACCGGTATCCACGTGGACTTAAATTTTGCTTTTTAAATTATAAGTTGAAACTAGTTGAGAATTCCCCTAGAAAAATGACATTGTGCTAGTTATGTGCAACTAATTTTCTAGTCTTGTTTAGTAAATTTCCCACCTTTGCAGACAGATGCCCTCTGAATGTGGTTTTTGAATTGACATCCTTGTTTGTTTGGGTTGCTGTCAGCAATGAGCCTTGAGGTTTTAAAATCAATATGCTCAATTGGTTCCTATATCTCCTGCTGATACAGCTATTATCGGATATCTCAAATTGCAAATTCCTCATACAAAACACGATGTTTTTTTCTTTCTTAATTGCATATATTTTTTCTCTTTCAATAACTATGGGATTTTTTCGGACTGTAACATTAGCAAGAGTAATGTTTGTATTTGCACATCGTTTGCTAAAATATCCAACCCCTCCCTCCTATGTAACTTTGGTGCTGAATATTAAGACTCGTTTTCTTAATTTTGTCATTCATGGTTTTCCTTTTACATGTTGACTTTACCCAAGAGAGAGTGGCTGTGTTGGTCATTGGGGAAGGAGCGAGGGAACATGCACTTTGCTTTGCCTTGCGACAATCTCCATCATGTGAAGCGGTCTTTTGTGCACCTGGAAATGCCGGCATTTCAAGCTCAAGAGATGCCACTTGCATTTCAGATCTTGATATTCTTGATAGCTTGGCCGTAATTTCCTTCTGCCGCAAGTGGGGAGTTGGACTTGTTGTGGTTGGACCAGAGGCGCCTCTTGTCTTGGGTCTAGCAAATGACCTAGTTAAGGCTGGAATTCCTGCCTTTGGCCCTTCATCTGAAGCTGCTATTTTGGAGGGTTCTAAAAACTTCATGAAGAACTTGTGCGATAAGTACAACATTCCCACAGCCAAGGTTGTTGCCTTTCTTGTTGTTTGGAAAAGGGAATTTTAGTTACACAACATAACTATTAAGACCTGTGGCATAACTTCTTCATCTGTTTTGATTAAGAATGTTGGAAATGATGATAGCGACTGCAGATGACATCCTATGAGACCCTTTTGCACTTTGTCGTCATAGACATAATTGGATCTTTATAGATGAGTTTTTGTTGTACTTTTCTCCTAAGCTCTCTGCTGAATTAGCTCATTGATTTAATCACGTGTTGATGGGAATGCCTTCGTTTCTTACGAGGATTTTTAATATATTGTACAGTATAAAACATTCATGGATCCATCTGCAGCGAAGAAGTACATCAAAGAGGAGGGGACCCCGATTGTTATAAAAGCGGATGGATTGGCTGATGGGAAGGGAGTTATTATTGCCATGACCCTAGAGGAGGCATATGAAGCTGTTGACTCAATGCTTGTGAAGGGAATTTTTGGTTCTGCTGGGTGCAAAATCGTTGTTGAGGAGTTCTTGGAAGGAGAGGAAGCTTCTTTCCATGCGCTGGTGGATGGAGAGAATGCAGTTGCTCTAGAATCTGCGCAAGACCATAAACAAGTAGGGGATGGTGATATAGGACCTAATACTGGAGGAATGGGTGCATACTCTCCAGCACCAATCTTGACCCCAGAATTGCAGTCTTTGGTTATGAAGTCTATCATTCTCCCTACTGTCAAAGGGATGGCAGCAGAGGGCTGCAAATTTGTTGGTGTTCTCTATGCTGGGCTCATGATAGAGAAGAAGTCTGGGTTGCCAAAGTTGATTGAGTACAATGTGCGCTTTGGGGATCCAGAGTGCCAGGTCTGTCGATGGATCTTGCCAGTCATCAATTTACAATGCTGCCTTTTCTCACGATCATGGTGATATTCATACTAGAACACGTTCTGGTTATTTTTAATGTTAACTGCTTGAGGGTGGTTAGGAACAAGCGGTAACCAGCTTCTGATCTCACCCAGCCACAAGAAAATCTTGTTGTTTTATTTTAATTCGGATAAATGCTTTAGTAGTCAATGTAATTATCTCTGGTTAGTTAAGTTGAATAAGGGAGCTGATTTTGCTGTCTTCTTGGAGAGTTGTACTTGCTTTATTTATGTGGTCCAAATGGTTTGTTAGTATATTCGTTGTGAGTGTGTTGCATCGGTCTCTTTTACTGTCTTTTAATGTAGGTATTGATGGCCCGGTTGGAATCGGATTTGGTACAAGCAATGCTGGCAGCTTGTAGGGGAGATGTAACTGGAGTGAAGCTCAGGTGGTCCCCCGAATCTGCCATGGTGGTCGTCATGGCAAGTAAGGGCTATCCAGGGGCTTATGATAAGGGGAGTGTGATATGGAATCTTGAAGAAGCGGAAGTTGTTGCTCCATCTGTTAAGATACTCCATGCGGGAACAGCATTCGACTCGGATGGCAATATCGTCGCGAGTGGAGGTCGTGTTCTTGGAGTCACTGCCAAGGGGAAAAATCTGGAAGAAGCACATGAAAGAGCTTATCAAGCGATTAAAATCATCGACTGGCCAGGAGGGTTCTGCCGTCGAGACATTGGGTGGAGAGCACTTGGAAAGAAGCGGCTTGCAAACCAAGGTTGAGATGCCACATTGGTTGGTACAGTAGTTCTACTTATACCCCCATTGGATATCGTTTGGAGTTGATAACGAATTTGATGAGTTCTCTAAAAACTAATGTTTAATCCGTGCTTTGCATAGCCTCTATATGAGAATTCCGTTTTTCCTCTCTCTCTCTCTCTCTCTCTCTCTCTCTCTTTTCGTCCTTTTCTGCCAAAATGTGGATTAGTTTTATGCATTATGTTGCCAATTTGAAATGGGAAATTCTCTAATGCTTCCGCTCTTTGAACTTAGTTATCCCGAGACATCTTGGAAGATTTACTGGGAAAAGTACTAAAAAAATCGAAGTGTACAAAATCTAGTATATGTAATAAAGTAAAGTGACGAGATTGTCCCCTCATATTTGAATAAACTAATAATAAACTTGAGGTAGGATAAGGTAGGATTTTGATTGTATTTAATTAGAAGAAAAGTAAATTATTTAATGAAAAGAACAGCTAACAGATCAAATGATGGATTAGCAATGTAGAATTACTAATATGTCAACTTTATTTTGAAATATTAAAGAGAAAACTTAGATTGTATTAAACAAAAGTAGATTGACTTTAATGATGTCATATGAAAATTACAAAGATCTACCAAAATATGACATCACCCCAAATAATTTTTGGGAGAACAATGCAAAATCCAGGAAAGAAATTTGATATGGTAAAAAGGGAAATATAATTTATTTTAATTAAAATCAGCAAAGCAAAATTGGAGTAGAAAATGATCATCATCCTATAAAAACCCTTTTGCTTCGTCTCTTACAAAAAGCACGGGATCATACAGGAAGACTTTGAGTAAAAAGTAACCAAAAAAAAAGTCATAAATCTATTGTATAGATACCAATTCAGTCCTAATTTTTTTCGCATTAATACCACTTTAGCCCATTCAATCAATTGAAGTTGAAAATTGATGACATGCATGATCAATGTTGACGTAGAAATTTTTTAAAATTTTTAATTTTTTTTTTCTATTTTCTCATCTTCTTTTTTTCTCCTTTTACTTTACCCAGCCATAGACAAGTCTAGGTGAGGGCCACCATGCTCTTGCCACGTGGCGGGCAAGGGCCACGATGCCTCACCAGCCATGAGTAAAGGCCTTCGCGGCCAAAAGCCCAGATCTAGGTGAGGACGCGGGGGCCCTCGCCAAGTCTAGGTGAGGGTTACCGGCCAATAGTGTACCAAAAAAAAGAAAAAGAAAAGATAGAATAGGAAAAAAATGATAAAGAAATTCTGAAAATCTTTTAAAAATTATAAAATTTGTTCACGTTAATGTCGGTCATGTCATGTAGAACCGTCAATGTTCACATTTGCAATTTCCAACCTAGATTGACCGATGGATTGAATTGATAATAATACAAAAATGTTTAGGATTAAATTGGTTCAGTTGAAATGTTTATGACTGAATTTGTATTAATAGATTTATGGCTTTTTTGGTATCTTTCCCAAACTTCAAGCACCTAAAAAAGTAAAAGTATAAAAAATATAGGATGTGACTTTTTGATAAAATATAAATAAAGAACAAAATGGGAAAGAAATGAGGGAGAATCGAAAATGAGAGTTGGAAACAATTGAATAAAAGAAAAGAAGAATCATAAGTAATTAAAAAATGGTTAATATCATGAAAAACCCAAAATTGGTGCATCTGTAACAAATTTACCCCAAACTAACTTTTTGACCATAAAAAACCAAAACTGGTACACCTTTAACAAATTTACCCAAAACTAGTATGATTGTGACAAATTTACCTTTTGTTAGTTTCCGTTAAATTTTATTTCAAATTGCTAAGTTGAATGACATGTGACAATTGACTAGTATACCAATTTGTGATTTTATTCTTCATTTGTTACATATATACAATTTTTTGTGATTTTTCGTTGTATTAATATAATTTAATGGATGGTATATTTATCACAAATATACCAGTTTAGAGTTTTTGGTGGTCGAATAAATTAGTTTTGGGTAAATTTATCATAAGTATACCAGTTTATGGTTTTTTTATAATCAGTCGGGGTAAACTTGTCACGGATGTATCAATTTGGGGTTTTTTATGATCAAAAAATTAGTTTGGGATAAATTTGTCGCATGTAGACCAATTTGGAGTTTTCCAGAGTATTAACCCATTAGAAAATCCCACATGCTGCTTTTGTATTCTCGCTACTCTCTTCATTTCACAACCATGATCGGCATCACACATCACACATGCGTCCAACTCATTGCATTCAAATGCTCCATCTGAATCTCGGCATTTGTTCCTCGCAGTATCTCTCGTTGGACTGACAATTGAGTTGCAATACGGAACGGGATGACGTGAAACGCATGCAACTAGTGGCAACAAAGTCGAGACATTGGGATTCTGCCTTGCTGATAACATGGTTTGGGTGGAGAATGGTCGCGGGCCCTCACTTGGGCCCATGTTGCCCGAATTTAGGTGCCTTCACTCGGGCCAAGCAAGGGTTGCTAGCCCTCACCTGAGGCCAGCAAGGGCCAGTCACCCCTGCCAGCCCCTTTGGCAATGGGTGGCAGCCGTAGCGTTCACCAGCAAGGCCCTACCCTACCCTTCCTTTTTTTTTTTTTTTTTTTTTTTTTTTTGGCAGTTTTGCTTTTTTAAATTAAGTTTGGGTAGTTTTAAATTTAATTTCAATAAGATTTGAAGAAGAAAATAATAAAAAATACGACGTATAAGAGATAAATTAATTGAAAATGTCATGCTGACGTTATATATATATATATATAACTCTTCACTCTTGACCCCCAAAAAAAAAAAAAAAAAAAAAAAAAAACCTAGGTAACTCACTCTAAAACTATCCTTTTCAAGGACACTCTCAAATTCCTGGTGCAATCATATTGATCTTATTTTCTAAAGAAATTCGGGTGATGTCCAGGTTTGAAGGTTCCAACGATCCCGAGTTAGAACAGATTGAAGAAAATTGGCACGACGATAAATAAGGGTTCTAAACCTCCTAAATGGAATCAATATCGTTGTAATGCTAGAGTTAGGTTTAAATTATTTAATAAAGAAGTCGTTACTCTGCTGTCTTAAAATTAGATTTTTTATAAATAAATATGTCACGTTAATGCCTAAATTAACCTTTAAAAAATGTGATCTTGCAGCTCTTATTCCGTTGAAGTGAACCTAAGAAAAATCATAGGTTTCTAGGCCTTTATTTTGATTGTTTAAATACGTGCACTAGAAAACACATTGCATGAAGCCCATCCATCGATCGAAATACCCGAGGAGTATGTCTGGGCGGACCCAAAGGTGGACTTCCTAAATCCCTCTGTACGTCTCGCATTAGGGCCTAGAAAAGAGAAAGGGCTGGAGACAAGTGATGCATATGATTTTTATCAACCAATTCGCTCTCAACACGGGTAAGGACGGCACGATAAGGTCTTATGTGAAATCACTACTTGAAATGTTGGACATACATTGATCCCTAAGATGGTGCAAATGTCATTTATCAAACCTTTCTTCACCTGTTGATATCAATCACATACCATCATGTGTCCAATATAATTCGACAATCAACCCGCTGTAACATTTTCGTAGTGATTTGAGCACTTAGATACGCTTCTCTCTCTCCTGTCAATTATCAATCACATACCATCACGTGTCCAATATAATTCGACAATCAAGCCCCGGTGATAATCCATAGTAGTTTGAGGACTTAGAAAAATTCTCGTACCTTATCTTTAAGCTCTGTATCCTCCAGTTTTCCCATATTCTAGTGCTTAGACATCAGAAAGCCAATCCGAACACAAAACTCGGATGTCCTGACCCGTTTGTTGTAGTGCAGATCAATCTTCTAGCAAGAGCTCCAGCCGAGTTTATGATTCCCATTCTGGGCATCAGCGGTCTAGACGCGTTGAAACTGTCTGTTCTCTCGTCCATCATCTTGAAACATGCCTTGAAATTGTCTATTCTTTAGGCCCATGGTGGGTGTCTGTGTCCAGATGCTTCTTCAAACTTGGATGTATAGAACTATATTTCTGAGTTCGAGTTGGTCAAGGGCGAGATCAGAAATTGAAAATCGGTTGGGCGAAGGCTTCTCATTTCAATGGAAGATGCACAGCAGAAATGTGAAGAGAAGGGTTAGACACTGGCCTCCCTTCTCACTCTCCAATATCAACCTTTTGGTGCTTAGGAAGAACATTGCAGTTTGTTGCACAATTGACAAGAGAATCAAAGTGCATCAATTGCTAGAAAGTCAAATTCCAGTGCACTGTTGAGCGTAATCAAAGTTCAGCGATGTTAATGCCTGTTACGACATAATGAATTGAACTCCTTTAGTTTGACAAAAGATTCATTCCGCGTAAAAACTTGGTCTCAAGTTGAGTGTATTTGGTAGACTCGAGTTTGTTCATGAAAGTGAGTATTTTCTTGAGCTTGCTTATCAAATGTTATGATCCGGGTTGGATAGACTTGGCAGGGCTACCAAATTTTGAGTTCAATCACGAATGCTATTAAGAAGAAAGATTCCTTTTCGATGAACTTTTCGATGAGTAGACACCCGACTGGAATGCCTCTATTCGACCATATTTAAGTGGGGAAAACTGCATGGACTTATGAATTTACAAGGAATAAAGCAGTGAAACGCTGCTTCACCATGAGGTGGCGGTGGCGCCACTAAAAGGTGGGACACAACCCAACAAGCCATCTCAATTAGAAAAAAAAAATGACAGAGAAAGCACTAGCAAAAGTTGAGCTATAGGAAGTGGTACTGATCTAAGAAGTACAAACTGATAGTACACTGCCAGGACCGTTTCTATGACCCTACCCTAGAGCTACTTCCATGGGTTTTTATGGAACACTCCTGCGTCTAAAGACGCGGTACATCACGAAGACAGACAGTCACAATGAGACCACCGACAACAGTAGGGAGAACGCTGTAGTGGCATCCCATGAACTTCGTGATGCCGTCTTCGTAAGGGATGAGCCTCCTAAGGATATGTCCAGAGGTACCCAGTCACAGTTGATGGAGAAGTGCCCTGACCCATGCCATGGGTTCCCATTGACAGGATACCAAAATGCCACTAACATCTTGCTCGACTCACCTATAGTGAACTGTGTTAGCCGTCGAGGCGACTTCCTAGGATCGATGTAGCTAGAAAACCGAACATGTGAGAGGAGAATATAAAGGTTTGTGTACCTGATTTGGAATCCATCGTTCTTTATGCAGGATGACGACGATCCAACGCTCAAACAACGAGCCAACGCTCAGGTTCTTCTCCTCTATGACCCTCAATTCCTAGCTCGATGAGACCGCCACTCACCAATTGCCTTATGTGAGGTGAGAGAGAGTTCGTGGAAGAATGAGGGCCAGAGGAGGGATCTTAGCGTTATTTATAGAGTTTTGGACGGGCCATCTCATCACGGGCTGGGCCCAACTCGGCCCACACAATGCCAGGCCCATGTTTGACCATTAAGAAAACTTTATGCCTTACCTTATTAGACCAACCCCGTAAAACGGAAATTACAATCTAAATTAATGTAGCCTACATAATGAAAACTCTTACATTCTCCCACTTTTGCTATATTAATTGAGACTGTACTTTATGTGCGCACATTTATGTTGGTCTAGTTGCAATTCTTAATAATCAAATCATATCCCATAAAGTTTCCAATACCGAATCATGGCGGTAACTGCATGTATTTATACGAAGCCTTCCATGATCACGAATGCTTTCAACTTTATTGATATGGATTCAATATGGTTGTGTGGCAAACGGATAACACCTCATAAAGAGTAATACCTTATGTGTTATCTCCCTTGTCAGTCACTATTCTCTTACCTTAAGTGTCACAGAAAACCGGATGTGCCACTAGAGAATATCCTTATGATTCCAATAAACCCACATATGTCTTATCTTTATGGTTAACATTTCTTTATGTGTAATCAAGATATATGTTCAAGGCTGATAACCAGATGCCCCCAGCCTTTACTCAAGGCTTACACAATACCTTGTTATTTTCATTACATATAATCAATTCAATATGATGACCACACATTCATGAACACTTTATTGAATGTGCAACGTATATAAGCTTTATTAGAGCAAAATCAAAATAGCTCCCACTAAATAACAGCATCCAATGATACTCCTTAGCCCATGTCATGACATGTCGTTCAAGTATACAAGGGCAAAAATCTTTAATTAGTGGGTCTACTACCACATCATCTGTGGAAATATGCTCTATTGTAGTGTCACCATTCTATATTGTTTCTTTATGGTCAAAACTTAACCGTCATAAATCTAGACCCCTCGAGACCCTTATTGTTGTTGACAAAGAACACTGAAGAGTTATTGTCTCGATACAATCGTATGGGTCTATTCAAAATGTCAAATATCCTGAATAACAGCTAAAAGGCATGTTATAACTCTATTTATATGATAAGGGATAACATAGATTTATGTTTATCGCTTTGTCACAACACTACAGTTTCTACTAATACAAAGATATATTATGTTATCAACTTCTTGTTATCCTTATAGCTAGTAAAATCTGCATTTATATGACTAGCACTTGTAAATTTGCACTAGCATAAAGTGTAAAACCTCCTTCTATTTGGATTTTCCAAAAGCAAAATTTAAACAAGGACAATGCTAGATATTCATTCATTTAGATTTTCCCAAAATTTAACAACAATGATAGATATTCAATCTATCAGCAACTCCAACTGGCTTATTGAATATTTTCAAAATACAATCAGCATAGGCAATCTAAAATAAATCTAACATATGCCAAGAACGATCTTTATAGATCTCAATGCCAAGGACAAAAGGTACTTGACCAAGGTCTTTTAAGTCAAAATTTCTCGACAATATCTATTTTATCTTATGCAGTAATCCATTGTTGCTATCGCAAGTAAGTTATCACTTACATAGAATCTAAGAAAACTAAATTTTCTCCCACTAACCTTGTAGTATATACACCGATCTACTTTATTTTCAGCAAAATTGAATGAAGTGATAACACTATAAAACTCCAAGCATCGTCTAATCTACAAACTCTCTTAAGGCCATAAATAAGGGTTTTTAGTTTACACACAAGCTTATCTGATCCGCTGCAAAGCCTTTGGGTTATACCACATAGACTTCTTTATCAAGGTATTCATTGAGAAACACAGTTAAAATTATCTATCCAATGTAACTCCATATAAAAAATGAGCCAGTAATACCATATTCACTTTGAAATAGTCTTTAGAAAAGACTAAACTTCACTCTGAGTGAAACCTCTTATTAGTAATTTGATTTTAAACTTCTTAATATTTCCTTTGAAATTTCTTTTAGTCTCATACACCCATTTGCAGCGGATGAGCTTGTGACCCTCAGCCAATTCTATAGGCTCCCAAACACTATTACGTTTTAAATTCCATCTTCTCTTTCATCATATCCAACTACAGATCAGGCTGAGGACAAGAAACATCATTTAAATATACAAGTTATTAGATCGACCACGCAGCAGATATCGTAATTATGCTTTTACAAATAGATTATATAGTATGGTAGTATAACTGAACATCTTTCCCTAACAGATCTCCTAAGTGAAACTATAATCATTTCATCCTACACCCTAGAGGTTTGAGAAACTTCATCAGGAATTATATCAATAACAATATCCTGAACCTCACAAACTTAATATGTGGTGTAAAAGACTCCACAATTGTCTTTATAGTGAAAGACAAAGACACAATGGTCCCCACCATACCATTATATTTAATAGTCTAAGAGCAAGTATCCTTTTTCATTTTCGTCGAACTCTAGAGACTTTGCTGTCTGTGATTTCACAATTCTTGTGCCTCTATTGGGATAATAAAACCTAATATCCCTTCAAATGATCTAGGTATGATACCGAGTGATTCTAATTCCAACTTACTTAATGTTGGATTATATAACCAAACTTCTGTAGGACGCTCCAAACCTTAAAATGATTTGAGTCAAGTTGATGTCTAATCCACAACTCAAAAGGGAACCAATGGAACATCTTTGGTAGTAATATAGTTTAATGCATATTAGGCTATTTCGCCCCATAGAAAATCTGATAAATTAGTCCTAGTAACATACTCACTCACTGTCATGTTCATCATGGTGGAATTACGCCTTTCGGCCACACCATTTGTTCCAAGATTTTCGGATATAGTAAACTAAGTTACCATCCTGAAATCTTTTTAAATATTTGACAAATGGCCCTTTAAGCTATCCAATATTGCCATATTTGTCAAAATACTCACCACTGCGGTCATATCTGACAATCTTTAAGACCCATCCCAATTGTTTCTTGACTTTTATTTGAAAGAATTTGAATCTATCCAAAGATTCAGACTTTTCTTTAATCAAGAGGAAATAATCGTCAATATTTCTTTACAACTTTACCATTTACGGTCACCAATTTCAATGTCAATGACCTCTAACAAGTTAGGACTTCAGACTGCAGTTTTCTTCTTTATCTTATTCATCTTGCTTCTACAATAGTCTATTCAAGTCTTTAGGTAACATTTAAGAGTAGACAAAATATCAACATTATCAGTCTTTCTACTCTTTCTCTAGACATATAATCAAGACATTCATGCTACAATGCATAAGACTATTCTTCAGGTAAATCTCTATTGAAAACAAATTTTCCAATTGTAAAACGATGTATATATCCTTGGGAGGTGAACACATTTTATACAATTCATTTGCCCCATTATAGCATCCAACTTCATTTGACTTGGAAAACATTGAAACAATATCGTTCTTTATTTCAAAAGAATAGCCATTCACTTCCAAACAATATATGAAAACTAGTTTCCGTCTAAAGAAAGGTACATAAAAAGTGTTTTTCAACGTCAAATAGTAACCAGTATCCATAGTCAAAACAACATCTCCCACTAAAACGACGTTAAAAGTTGTTTCCCATAATGAGTTATGATTCATTCTAATTTGGCTTACTTAGATTTATGAATCCCTTTATGGTAAACAACATAATTTGTTGCACCGCTATCTAACCACCAAGAACCAGATGAGGCTTTTGATAGGAATTGAATTCATAAATGAATGCCAATGAATCATTAACTCTAGACTCACGCTTGGACAATCAAGCTTTATATCATTATAATATTCCTTATGTGTCATTTCTTTCTACAAAAGTAATGAATGACATCATTTTTCTTAAAAGGTGATATCTTGAGATCAGATTGTCAGAATGACTAGTGGTTTTATGAATTCCCTTATGAGTATGATTCTAGACTTCAAATCTATCATCCTTCAAACGTAATCCTTAACCTCATCAAAACCATCACACCTTATGTTGAAGAGTCCTTGCATTTATACCAATTTTGGTAATAGACAAGACACAATTTCAAGTCACTAGGGCTTCTTTCATCCTTTTAGTAATGCAGTCAGCTAGTAAACCATTTTCAAGTGTTCTTAAATGGAACGCCTTATGAATGATGGATAAATTCAATTTCCCTTTCCTAAGCAGCAAAGAATACTTTTCTAATTCCATATAACTAACAGTGAGATTCTCAGCTTATTCAAAGCAAGAGTAATATGAACATTTACCAGCATACATCTATGATAAAAAATTATATTCACTACTTAAAATTTGACCAATAGGAACCTTAATCATAATGGAGTTGCCACAACTTATAATGTAACTTAATAACAAGATAATGTAACTTAATAAAACCTTATAAGTACAAGTAGCATCATATATAAATTTTGGCAGAATACATGGCATGTTGAGTACTATGTAACTTGTGAAAACAAGCTATATACCATGTATACATTCTGAGAGTTACACGCATCATCATATAAACACCTTTGGGCAGAATACATGATATGCAATTGCATACTCTCCATGACAGCAGTCATGAGAATATATTCTAACCTTTCGCAAATTCACCACCTTTGGGTGTATGAACCAGTCACTCCTCAACCATATGATGTACATGCATCCCTCCATGAACTAACACACAATTACCTCCTTTGGGAGTATAAACATGCATCAGAATATGAGACATCCCATTACGATATGAAATCGATGTTTCTCAAATCCAATCAAGTGTGCCACTTTGGTGGTCACAACCCAATTGAATCATTGAAACTAACTCATATTAAGGATATTAATTTTATGAGTCACATTCATTTTATACATGTGATTTTAGACCTGATGATAGGGGTAATATGTCACTAAAATCACATAATATGCCAATCACATTGCTCCATTTGTTGATACATACCGAACCTCATACATGTTATCAATGAATCAATGCTCTATACAATCTTTATGTGATGATATACATGTGAGCTCGCAACGTATTTCCAAAACCATAGAGAATTACATGAAAAAAAAAATGCAAAAAATACCCCCAAAATCACGTACCTTGGGGTTTCACATGCATTTTCACATCCATAAAATCACCAAAATTATAAAATAAACACATAATAGAGTAGAAAATAGCCATACAAGCACAAAGGTCTAAGCCACACGCCAATTCGACGTCGTATGCGCCATCACGCGCCGCTGGAATGTGCAGCGCGTGAGGCCCATGCGCTTGCGCTCTTTATCCGGACTAAACCGGTCCGAAGCCGGTCCGACCGGTCAATGGATCGAACCGGTCAATGGTCAACCGAGTCGGGTCAAAACCGGTCAACACGGGTCGGGTCGACCTGGTCAACATCAAGTCGGGTCGTTGGTGACGTCATCAATGACATCACATGCCACGTGGCAGTCGCACGTAAGTCGGCTTACGCGATGTCATGGATGACGTCATCTTCGAACACCTATCGGCGGGATGATGTCACAAATGACGTCATCATCGCATAGCTATCCATGGCGAGTCGGCAGGATGACGTCACGATGACGTCATCACCGCTAAGGCGGTTCACGCACTGGCACGTGCGCGTGCGCGCGAGACCGCACGATGGTGCATGGCACTGCCTCCAAGCTCCGTCTCAGCGCATGCGGCCATTTTCAGTCTCATCTTGACACGTACGAGCCATCAAAATGCTCATATTGATTCGTAGAATCTATATATGTGATCAAAATTCACTTTCACCAAACCAAAATTCACGAAAACAGGCGAAACAGTCCAAGGGTAGGTGAAATCCGAACTTCTCATCGCCGGCGCATTTGGCCTCCGCCAGAGGCGTGCCACCCACCAGAGGCGTGCCACCCACCGAAACGCTCGGCTCGACGAGAAGAATCCAAATATGTTTTCAAAATGGAGTTTCAAAGGGCAAAATTTCTAAAAACGGGCTAGAAGCAACAGTTCGGGTTCTAGGCTACGAGGCTCTGATACCAAATGTTAGCCGCTAAGGCGACTTCCTAGGATTGACGTAGCTAGAAAACCGAACGTGTAAGAGGAGAATATAAAGGTTTGTATACCTGATTTGGAATCCATCGTTCTTTATGCGGAATGATGACGATCCAATGCTCAAACAACGAGCCGACGCTCAGGTTCTTCTCCTTTATGACCCTCAGTTCCTGGCTCGATGAGACCGCCACTCACAATTTGCCTTATGTGAGGTGAGAGAGAGTTTGTGGAAGAATGAGAGCTAGAGGAGGGACCTTAGTGCTATTTATAGAATTTTGGACGGGCCCTCTAATCACGGGCCGGGCCTAACTCGGCCTACACAATGCCAGGCCCATATTCGACCATTAAGAAAACCCTATGCCTTACCTTATTAGACCAACCCCGTAAAACGAAAATTACAATCTAAATTAATAGCCCACACAAGGAAACTTTTACAAACTGGGCATCCAGCATGAGTCAGGTATGTCGAGTTATATCATATCTTTGTTGTTATAGAGCGTGCTCATAATTCTTGCACAATTATTGAATGAAATAGCCGGTGTGGCAATAGGACACTAATAAATCAATAAATCAAATATTCATTGACAGTAACATCCAGGAGGTATACTATCATGCAGATAAAAATGGTCTTAGTAAGTTCAGCAACAATGAGAGGTCTCCAAGACACTTCAAAAGCTTTCAGCACAAGGCAAATCAAACACTAGAGTTGCCGAGCATTTTACAAAGTTGAATGAGCCAGAAAATTTTGAGCTATCATACAAGCGTGGGGACGAAAATGAAGAAAGCTAACTGCATTGGGCGAAGCAATGGCAATATAATAGTGATTGTCGACCCGTTTCTTTTCATCTCGTTATTATGAGCATGTGGAAGCATGTACAACAACCATCTCCTAGACAATATAACAATCAAGCAGTCAGGAAAACACAGTACGAAACAAACTACTTCTATTCAACGTCAGTATATTTACAAGTTGTTTTCTATGGGCATTTTCTTATTTACATTAATCCTCTATCAATTGTAGGCCGGAGATTCCTATCACCTCTAGCATGGCGTCGGCTCCAAAAGAATGAAACTTCCATTCCTACAAATATGAGGAAGAATAACAGGATGAATAAAAAACTCAACAGGTAAAATCATTAATTCCCATATAGGAGGACGTCTCGTCATCGAATATAGCATGCGAATATCATTCATGTTAATGCATCAATGGTAGATCAATAGCAAATCTATTGCTACATCTCAACTATATGCATGATCAATTTCGACTTACAATCAAAGTATGCCCAACCTTTGGCTTATCAACAAGCAAAACAAACAACGCATATCAACATGCACAAAAGATTCATTAACCATCTCAAACGGTTCTTCCCATACTTTTAGGGGCTTCTTGACATCAACTAGGGCATTTGGCCTCAAGCCAAACATCGCCACCGAGCAGCATCCCGATTAACAACTCTTCCTCAAGGGAACTCCCGTTTCTCTTATGGGGCATCGCCCACTCCGAACGGCATCTCGAAACTCTCTTGGGGGCATCCCATTCTCATGAACGAGGCAATGTCACACGCCGTTTGAGATAAAGGCGTGCTCTTGGACCATCACTCATCCCAAACTATTATTGCTCTCTTTAGGGCGTGCTTCTGAATTATCCCCGTCAAGGAGTTGTCCTTGGCATAGCGAAAACTACTACCAAGAAGCGTCGATGGCTTTTATCTTTCATTTATGTGACAACAATTCATGCATCATGTAGGCCAGTTCATTATTGTGACACCCCGAACTCCAGGCACGCGCACATCTCTCGCCGTTTGACTAAATTGCGACGTTCCTAGGACGCGTCGCCGACCCTTTCTTTTTATGCACATACGGAAGTGAAATTTAAACATATACCTGGACAACAACAAACATGGGATAGAAAAGCATGACAACCAAATTTCACAAAACACACATTATATACAAGCCAAGTCAGTCCTACTAGTCTGTACACTAAAGGTCTGCCCCAAAAGAACTACCAGACAACCTATACTCTGGATCCTTTTGACTCTGACTCGAGCTCCTCCATGACACCCTCCAGTATCTCCAGACTAAGGACCTAAAAAATTGTAAACCACGACGGGGTGAGAATAAATCTCAGCGAGTCAACACCTTAAACCCCAAGTAGGACGAGAATTCACCTAGAGGCAGCCTAAACATTCACCATAAATGACTCACCTCACTTCAGCACGTCCTTGCACATTAGTGCATCATATAAGCACTTATAAACACAACATTCGTCATTAATAATTGGAACACTTCATATCACTCATCAAATATTCACAGAGGTCCCGATTATAAGGCCAAATCGTTATGACACGTCCCATTCCATGCCACATAATTTCGTCCCATAACCAGGCGCAGATATCTCATATTGGTGGTTCAATCCTCACCTAATATTCACTCTCAATACCCAAACTCAATATTCAATCTCAAAGCTCAAACTCAAGGCTCTAACTCAATAACAGACTCAAGGCTCTAGAAGTGGCCCCCATAAAATTACGTTATCGTGTAGCACTTAGTCCTTGGCCACATATAGCAATAGTACAAAAGCTCTAGAGGTGGCTCCCACAAAATTACGTTATCGTGTAGCACTTAGTCCTTTACTATGCATGACAATAGTGCAAGGTTCTAGAGGTGGCTCCCATGTGATTCAAGTCACCATGTAGCACTTAGTCCTTGATTACAATAAGCAATAATATAAGGCTCTAGAGGTGACTCACACGAAATTACGTTATCATGTAGCACTTAGTCCTTTACCTACTCACAACCCATTCGATTTCCTAAACATAACACATATCACCATTCCTCTGGTCATCCTTTGCCATGACCATAAATCATCACCATAGCACAACCATTCACATATCGTCACACGCAAGTTCCAAGCATGTCACAAGTCAATCACATCATCAAATATGCATTTTCTAGCAAGTATAGCATCAAGAATAATCACAAACTACTACCAGTCCTAACCGGCAGAAACAGTCCACTCACATGTCTCTGAGTTTAAATCCAGAATCCTAATCAAACGAGTTCGAAAAATTCTCAAATTTGAATATATTGTAAATGGCACATAAACAACATTTTTCATGAAGACGCCCAAAACCTAGATCCTTCTGGATTAAGAGCAGTAAATTGCTCAAACCGTTACAAAAATTGTGTCCGTTTCTAGAAAGTCTATTTTCCAAAATCAGTTTTGTTCTAGGTCCAAAACATGTCCGTTTGATCTGAAATTTGAGTATGTTAAACTACAAGATGTGAAAAACAACTTTCATGAATAAAATATTTTGAAAATAAAACCCTAAAAGTTGATAAAAATCCTTGCAATACCAAAAGGTCAAAGATTCCAGCATGATCTGAGATTCTGTTTTGAAATGACGAAGCTGAAATCTCCTTCTTTTAAATTCATAAAATCTTGAGTAAAATATGTGTCATAAATGAAGATGTCTAAAACATTTCTCAAGAAGGAAGCAACCTCAAAATCGCAGCACATTTTGATCCATAAAAATGACAAACGGCGAGGGTCCAAAAATCAGATATGAGGAAAATCCACTGAATTAGGCTAAACCATCCTCATTAGTGCTAATGTCACCAATTAGATCAACACTAATCCATATTAAAGCTAATCTAACCAAACTAGATTAACAATAATCCATCTTAAGACTAATCTCACTTAGAACTAATTTAACTAAGCTAATTAGCACTAATCTAACTACTAAGTGCAATTAACAACCTAATCAATGATTATGGAGTTAACTCATCGGATTAGCGAGTAAACGGGTTCACGGCGACGACGGCGCGATGACGGTGAGATCCCGTGTCTACGGCGGCTCCGAGGGAGGCCCGGAAGAGGCTGAAAAAGGCCTTGCAAACTCACAGCTTAAGCTGGAAAACCGATTATGCTTTGAGCTGGTTCAAGGGGCTACGGCAGCTGGTTGAGGCGGTGGCAAGCTAGAACAGCGCAGATTGGGCAGCGAGGAGCTGACTGGTCGGAGCTGGGATGGGCGGCGGCCTGGATGCAGCTTGAGTGGGTGGATGAAGGGCAGCAACGCGAGCTAGCCTAGGTGGTTGCTCAGTTGGCTAGTCGCTGGACCGACGAACGCACAGGCTGGTGGCTCGGCTGTGATGGCTTGGGCTAGTTCTCTGATTTTGTTTTTGAGTTGCAACAAAGACAGAGAAGAAAATGAAGAATGCAGAGGCTGAAATGAAGAAGAAGAAGGCAGCGGCAAGGGAGGCTTTTGCTGGGTTGGTTCACACATGGGGGAAGAAACAAGGGGGAGAGAGGGGGAACAAAGAGGGGACAAGAGCCTTGAAAGTCTTGTGAGTAGCCAATGAACTTCCATGCATAATATCTAGCCACTTGAGTGCTTGAGGCACCAAAGTCTTCAGCCAAGCTGTCCAAGCTTCCTCCACAAGCCAATTTCCCTTCAAATCTTCCACAAACCAAGCCAAATTGAAGGCCAAAGAGGACCCCTTCAGCAGCCCTACGAATTTCCTTTTTTTCCCAACCATTTAATTCAATTTGATGGTCAAATTTTCTCTAATTCATCCCAAGGAAGTCAATATGCCACCCAATAGTTAATTTATTTCCAAAGCTTCACAAAACAACCCAAAATGAAAGCCAAAAATATCACCCCTGTTGTCCATACGAATTTGCACCCATTTCCCTTCCAAATTCTCACTAATTAAACCAAATTAGCATCCACAAATGCCAAATAAGATGCCCAAACGAATTTCCATAATTTCCCTCACAAACTAACTCACTTTGAAGGCCAAAAATCCACTTAAAAATGCCCCTCCGAAATTCCTTGATTTAATTTTTCCAAATTCCAATTTTTCACCAAAATTCCGGGCTTGCCGAAAATTCTTCAAAGAATGAGAAGATGTCCTAAAAATAAATCGTGACATGCTCGAACGTTCAATTCCCGAAACTGAGTTCAATTTCGTGGTTAAAATCAACCGGACGTGATTTTAGTACAATCCAACCTATCATGTAGCTTTTTAGGGATTTTAACGTGCTTATATCCCTTAACAATTTCACCTAATAGGTTAGTTAACTCGTGAGTGATCAACTCAGAGAAAAAGGACCATAGGCGCGTCGGTGAAAAGCTCATTTCATTTTATCGAAATGGGGTCGAAAATTCAGGATGTCACAATTATCTTTCATTTTAGTCAATGCAAATAAAGCCCGTGGACATGCTTATACAAGTGTGTGTATGCCATGACCTATAACATCATAACTATACTAATATGTCGAGCATGGCACGGACCTCATGACTTGAACCAACATGCCTAGTGCCGATCTGAAGCCAAATGAGACTCAAATTGACATGCCTCAATGTCGATACAAGACCAAGCAAGGCTCGGATCCGTCACGCCTTAACATCAATCTTAAAACCATGCAAGACTCATTCATGACCAAGGGCATGATCATTCTTACGCATGCAAAAAGATGAGCAAATCATACAAACAATCATCAACATGTACACAACTAAGCTCAAAGGAGAACACAACCCAGCCATTCATAGCTCAAATGACATGCCTCAATGCTTGTCCAAGGCCGAGCGAGACCCGTCTATGACCCGAGGCATGATTGTGACTTTTGCATTCAAGGACATGAGCAAACCATACAAAACATTTCTCATCATGCACATAACTAAGCACGATGAGCACACATCCAAATCCAACAATGTAGCTCATCACCTTAGTTAAGGGTTAAGAATTCTACTTACAATAGACGAAGTGGCGACGATTAGCCAAGAATGGTCGAGTGGTGAGGGCGACGAGCGTATGAGGGCCAAGAGAGAGGGAGAGCGCAAGAGAGGAAATGAGAGGAAGAAGTGAACCAAGGGTGGTGAAAATGGGAGAGGGTCTTTTATTTATAAACCCTTCCTCATTAAATGATCCTTATAAGTGGCTCAATAAACTTTCATTTAGTGGCAAGGCTAGTTTGATGGTATGGCACCTGAAGGAAATGATTAATGACCTTTGTGTAATCCCTCTATTGGTCCACTTAAGCTAGTGAATCCTTCCCTAATTACGACTTGTCTTTCTTGTTCTCCAAGCCAATTTCTCTTGTAATCATTACCAAATCTCCCCTTACCACCTAAGTGGGTGAGTCATACCTCTTCGTTTAATACCAATATTTGGTACATTGATCTTGGATAGCTTGCCAACTAAGTTGATGATTCATTCCCTTATTAAATGCCTAAGATTTGGTCATCATAGCTTTTGGATTTGGTCGCATGTTTTTTGTTACTCAAGTAGCTTGCAAGCTACTTAAGTTATGACTTGTAATAATGACTAAATCCTTCTCCTTGCCACCTAAGTTGATGAGTCATTCTCTTCATTTATGGACTAACTTCTAAAGAACATTTTGCAAACATAAAAAGGAAGTTGATGTAAGTGCTAACATTATTGAGTGAGAGCTTTTCATGCTTATCCACAATCAACTGCACTATTTGGGTCGAGGTTGTGTCCAATTCATGATCGGGCGAGGTTGTAGGGGTGTGCAACCAGACCAGTTTTACCTGAAAACTGGACTAGTCCACCCGAAAAACAAGTTTAGGAACCAATTCTTGTTGAAATCGGTTTGGAAATCGGTTCCCAAAATTCGAAACCAGTTTGAATCGATCTGATTTTTGGTTTTGAGTGAGTATCCACCCAAGAACCAGATCGATCGACTTGTTTTATAACCAGTTTGGGAACTGCTTTGTAAGCCCAAAAGTTCAGAACCCTATCTTTTTTTCCCCTGATTTCTAATCTTAAAGTTGTTTTTTTCCTCTCGCATAGCGCTCCTCCTTCGTCATTTCTCTTCCTTGCTTGCTTCCCTCCCTCGCCGGCTCATGGTCGCACCGTCCATTGTCGGTTCCTTCTCGATCTATTTCATCTCATTAACAAAGAAGACCTCATGTGTTTCATGTTATCTAGGTTTCCTTGTCTGATGCCTTACTCTAATGTTGTCTTGCTCTTTCTCTTGAAGTTTCAACCGAACGTTTTAGGTTGTTCTTTCTTATGCTCGTTGCGCGTTTTTTTTTTTTTTTTTTATTCGTGGGTTTGATGATGTCTTATGTTGAGAATTGGGTGGATGAGAGCTCGTGTGAGGCTTCTTCTCCTTCTTCCCTAACAAGACTACCTCCCACCTCGCTCCTGTTCTCTTCTTCCTCCTCCACCTTCCTCTTCAACCCTTCTTCTCTTGCTAGAAGCATTAAGAGCGCTAATTTGCGTTGCCATGGCAACAATTCGTTGATTTTCGGTTTGGGCAGGAGGCGGAATCAAAGGGCGAAGAGGGGTTTGACTTGCAATGCCTTGTTTGATCTCGGTGTGCCCGAGCTCATCGTGTTTGCGGGCATCGTTGCACTAGTGTTTGAGCCTAAGAAGTTGCTAGAAGTCAGGAAATAAGGAGGATTACGTTGTTGTACTTATTGATTGCATGTGCCTAAAGTTTCAACACGTATTAGGAGGATTACGTTGTTGTTTTCTCACGTATTTATGTAAAGTTCAAAGTTATATAGGATATCGAATGGTGGCAAAACAAGTTCTAATGCAAATAAGGTAGACCTTGGAAGCGGCCCTGAAAAACAATATAGGTTCCAAAACAAGTTTCAGTGCAAACAAGGCAGAATATAGGGTCCAAAAAATGGGAACCGATCATAATAAGGTAAGATACAAGGTCGAGGTCTGAAATCTACTCACCCTAGACCCGACCACCGCCACAAGGCTAGATGTAGCTAAGCCTAACTGACATTGCTAGGTCGGTGGCCTATCCTAGCCCAACGCATGGCTAGGACTAGCAAGGCACATGGCCAAGCTGACTAGGCTTAGGGCCAACTTATGTCCTAGCACAAGGCCGAGCTCATTGCTTGGCGTATGACTGGGGCTGATTGGCACATGGTGGAGCTCATAGCTTGGCGCATGGCCGACCGGCAGGGTCGTTGAACCAATTCATGACCGATTTATGACCGATTTGTGATTCATTGCAAGTGATTCATGACTGATTCATTGTTGGTCCATGACCAAGCATAATCAATCTGTGGTCAACCCTCGGTTGTCATGTGGTTGCGTGGAATCAACTGATCTGCAACCGACACATTATCGCATGGAATCAATTCATGGTCACTCGCAATTGATACATGACCCAGCAGAAGCACCCGTGACAGGTACATGACTACGTAGGATCGATCCATGATCATTCATTGATCCATGGTGGTGCATGACAATCCCACGACCAACCCTTATGGTCGAGCGATCAATCCACAGCTGAATAGCTCGGGTCAACTTGCGTGATCAATGGATTGATTCATTGTCGATCCCTTAATCGGCCCATGGTTGATCCTTCAATCGGGCCATGGCTGATTCCTCGACAGTCCTTCTAATTAGGTTGATCAGTTCATGATCGATCCTTAGATTGGTTCATGGCCAATCCCCACTATTGGTGCACCAATTCCATGGCCCTTTCTCATGGGCCAGAACTGTGGATGTCATAGCCAAGGCTTGACAATGGGCTAGAGAAAGAATAAGGGAGGAAAAAAGAAATGAAAAAAATTCAAAAAAAATAGTATAATCTCAAAAAATTATTATAATATAATAAATCCATGTCATAAAAAAAAAATTGAGAATCGTAACAAACGTATTATTCTGTTCAGAAACTCGTCTAAAAAATAAAAGTGAAAAAAATTATTTATGAACAGAAATTGTTCTTACGAACAAAATATGTTACTAAACACACCCTAAACAATCATTCTTCTCAAGTCATTCTCTCTTTTCTGTGATGATTATTTTGATGCATTATTTCCTTTCTATTTTCAACACATTTTTCTACTAACAGTCAAAATCATGATCAAGTCTAAAGCTCCTTCTAGAGTTACAATTACGATCTAGGGCGAGCTTGACGCCATATTAAGATCTCCCAATCGGCCATCAGTTTGATGGCGGTGTTGGGCTACGTATGAGAGAGAGAGAAAGAGAGGAAACTTTGTCATTGAGCGTAGCAATGGCAATATGATAGTGATTGTCGACGGCAGCAACGGCAGGATGGAGGCTGCGGCAGATGGGGTGTGGGTCCGGGCGGAGGATGGAACAGTGAGAAGGACGGGTGGCCAGGCAAATACAAAATGAAAAGTCTACACATCGCCGTTTCGTTTCGTCCGTGGAGATTATAGATGAGATTATAGTAGACAATATATCCGCCTCTTTCTCATTCCAATTGGTACACCTTTCAAAATCAGAATTCCTACAAACTGAGCATTCCAGGAGGAATTTTTATCTCTACTCCAGTAGTAATCTCCATTCTCGTCTCCTTTTCCTAGGAATAAAACCTGTATTTTGTAAAGCGCATCCTTACTAATTATTTTTCTTACACAATTTTCAAGAACATAGTGACAATTGATTGATCCTCTCAAGTTACCACATCATTTTCAAGGAAAAAAATAGAAAAGAAAAGAAAAAGCATCTTTGCTTTATTGGCCTCAAAGGAATACATGATATAGTGAGATGGAGACTATAGTTCCATTACATTTTTGGTCTGAACTTCAATGGGTATCTGTAGATAATGTCTCCTCCGACGTGGTCTAGGTCATCACGAACTTGAAGCTGCAACAACAGGTTGAAAATGAAGGAATTAGAATTAGGCTGTGATGAATAAATTGGTCAACTAATCTAGAAAGTTGGACTTTTTCTCTAATGACAGCATGAAGAGAGGAAATAACGAAAGGATGCGACGAAGTAGAACCAAATCGTGGAAATTTTTGAAAACAAATATTAAGTTGACCATGTATTGACGTAATAGACTTTTGCTTCGCCAATGCAACCATCTCTTCGTGCAAACTGATATAAGCCACGTGACCAATGTAAATTAAACAAAAGTGTTAATACTCAGAAAAACCCCAAACTGTAATATATGTGACAAATTTACTCCAAACTAATTTTTTTACCACTAAAAACCCAAAATTAGTATATTTTTGACAAATTTACCCCAAACTAGTATACTTGTTATAAATTTATTCTCTACTAGTTTCCGTTAAATTTTACTATCAAATTATTAAATTGAATGACACGTGACAATTGACTGGTGTATCAATTTGAGATTTTATTCTTCATATGTTACAATCATACAATTTTTGTGATTTTTTGTGGTATTAATCTAATTTAACATAGAGTATATTTGTCACAAATGTATTAGTTTGTGGTTTTTTGCGATAGAATAAATTAGTTTGGAGTAAATTTGTTATAAATATACCAAATTAAGATTTTTTATGATAAGTCGGGATAAATTTGTCACAAGTATACCGATTTAAGGCTTTTCATTATCAAAAAGTTAGTTTGTGGTAAATTTGTCACACGTGTACCAATTTAGGGTTTTCAGGATATTAACCCTAAACAAAATGGACTCGGTCTGAAACATGTACTTATTTTTAAAGCTTGACATCCATATCCATTTATTATCCCTTGTACATAGAGAGGTTAGCTAGATATTGCTTTTTCCTTCACGCTCTAGTACTTCATTAAAGAAAACAAAGAAAATATTTTTCCTTAAATGACAAAGCATGCAATACAAGTTTGATCTAAACAGACAAGGACATTATTAGATTTTCGTTTAGAAGATGATGGTTCGATTGATTATACTATACGTAACTGTGATTAGGACTAGACTTTGCATATGGTGTATAACACGATTCTCGTAAATTCACCTGTTTGAGAGAGAACCCAGTTGTCTTCACCAGCAACATGCCACGCAAAGTAACCTTTAAGTCCTTTTCCCTTGGCGCACACGACTTCGGTAGAGATGGTTTGCGGATCATCGTAGCTGATCCATGTCGTCCCGGAATAGCAGTAGGTGGACACGACCGTGTTGTTGTACACCGTGGTCGCGCTATTTTGGGATATGTACGTCATGATTTGATTGTACACGATCGACCCGTCGGAGGATATTGCTGGCCCGGTGAAGGTCATGAAGTAGCCTTGGTCATTGGCATTTGCGAGGGTGAATGCGCGCCCGTATAAGGGGAAGCCAAGCACGATCTGGCCCGCCGGCATGCCGGCCTGAATCCATGCTCTCACCCCGATGTCTCCACTTATGCCGTTCCCTGAAATTAAAAGGATCGATGATTTCGGATGCAGCATATATCAAGAAAATTGCGAATTTGATAAGCACAAATGAAGGATTTTAAATGAACAAAAATGTTCATGTTAATTACTCGTGGAATGACACAGTTTCCTTTGCATGGGAGACGATGCTGTGATTCTTTTGACATTAAGGTAACAAAATTTCGAAGTCATGATACAGGAAATTAAGAAAACTCCGTTGTACCTCAGAATAGTCAAAGTTTATAACCCAGAAAAACAGGTCAAAGTTGTTGAGAAGAAAGTAGATGTACAAATAAAATAATTACTTTATTTTTTTATAAACAAAATTACAAACTCTATATCATCACACTCTCACAACTACTCACTTTACTTGCTCACCCACTCACTTCACAAATCACACACGAACATAACTCTGCACGCACCCACCCACTCTCTATCACCCTACTATTCCACCCACTCACGTACGCACTCCACACACACACTCTCAAGACCCCTACACACACCTTACACAAAAGAGACAGCAGCCCCTATTTATAGGAGGCAAAGTCGGCACATTCACCGACTTGCCACACTTCTACTTATTATTTTATTGCAACTTGTTGACCCATTTGTCAACAATTGCGGCTTCTCTTCTGACAGGAAAATTGGCTTGGAATTGTCTAGAGAGAGAGAGAAAAGACCGGATGAATAGAGAGAGAGAGTTCTGGAGAACTCCAGAGAGAGAGACGGTGATCTTCTCAACAAAAGTTGCCACCCCTACCTGGATCATAGAGAGCAGCAAGTGGTCTGTGGTGGAGGACCAACCGGGTCCAAAGCAATCATAGGCCATTGCATTGATCCGATCCAAGCTCGCCACCATGGCGACCACGGGATAATCTGCGGGTGACCAGTAGTGCGGCGAGTAATAGACTGCCGCTGACAAAAGCAGAGCATCCTCACCCCAGCTGGCTGCCTCAGCAGCCACCGCGGTCCGCCACTCATGGTGGAGAAACCCCAAGTTGGTCATCTTCTCATCAGTGTCCAGGTATTCCCAATCAAGATCAAGGCCATGAAAGCCGTTGGACCAAGCTAGGGCTATGGAGGAATCGATGAAACTCTTTCGGAAGCTAGACTGGCTCGCCATGGCCGCAAAGTCAGTCGCGTTCGAGCTGCCACCGCTGATGGACAGGAGGGTTACGACCTATGGGTTCTTCTGCTGGACATCACTAGTGAAGGCCGCGAAAGACTGGGCGTTCGTCGACGATATGACTACCTGGTTTGTCGATGCATCGAGGTCAGCGAACGCGCAGAAGAGATGAGTGAAGAGGGTCGAATCGATGTCGGAGGTTGTGATGCCGCTGTCCGGGAACCAATAGCCTCCTTTGACGTTTTGGGGCATGCATGAGTTGATTTGGAGGAGAGGCCGAAAGGAGAAGAAGAGAGAGAAGGATACGATTGTCGTTGGAAGCCAAATTTTATGAGTAATGGGGAGGAGGCCGTACATGTTTGAGCTGGTTTTATAGAGGATTTGTTGGGCTCCATGCACATGCTGTGGCTTAAGTTTCGTACTAATTCTAGCGTTCTGACTTTTTCCTAGCTCTAGTCTAGAATATCAGGCTCAGTGAAATGTGGATAATGGTCGTGACTAAGAATTTATTGCAAATAAGGCCTTTTCTTGTGCTTGAACGACCCGGTCAAGTAAGAAGGGGAAATTCTTTTCTATCACTCCCTTTCACGATGATTTGAATGATTATATATATACACACATGGGCTGCAAAGTGAAATTATTATATGAGTGTTAGTTCATATTGTAAATTGACTTTGGACGATTGAAAATGGTAAGTCCCATACGGTTCCTCCAAATCTGACGATCCCAATTCAATTATAATTAATATATGTACTAGCCTCATAAAATACTTGCTTGGTCTAATGTTATGTAATGGGGCAGGCTCGTTTACTGATTTTATCTCTCGAAGACTCTTTCTAATAGAGTGAACATTTTATGCCCCAGATGCATGTAAACTCACTCCATCCCAACGATTAGATCATGCGAGTCTTACGCAAAGTCCACATGATTAAGTGAGCAAGAGGGAGGAGTCTGAAAATGGCTATCAAATTTGTCAATTATGATGCGAGTGGAACTGACCATCCCAATCATCATATCATGCGAGTTTCACGAGAAATTCACATAATTAAGTGACCGAAATGAAGCGGTCGGAAAATGACAGTCAAATTTGTCGATTATGATGCGTGTGGAATTGAGTTATATTAGTCAATTTCTCATTAGTCAACCGTCCCTCACGCGCGGAAATGCGATGATAATTAAAGGAACCGCAAGATGTAGCATTCCATAAGGTAAGTAACGAAATGGTCAGACAGAACTCGCCGAAGTGGAAGTCAGCGTTAATTATTGCAAAACCGGTCCGCTACTCCATACGGCCCGATTACGTGTAAGATTCGATTAGCACGTTCCCATCTGTTGTTGATGTAACTTGCAAGTTTCGCACGTTGTTTCGCGAGGAGCTCGTTCGATTTTCTTGGTCAACGCCGGAGCTGACGGCGCATCATCATGCGCTAGATTATCCTTTTGGTTGAGCAGATCATGGCAAGTGTCTATGATACGGGACACGTATCGTTTCTCTATGTAGACTTTGCCAGGAGTCGAAGGAGCAATTTTGCTAAAAAGGGTATCTCGGTTCTTGTGAGCAACGTAACTCAAAATGATTGATCGAGACCTACAAGCTTTTGCCGACAGAAAGGTAGTTCTCCCCCCATCACCGTCCTCTGGTGCGTCCGAAGGAGAAAAGCTTCGCCTTTGCGAGTAGCAGCACGATTCTCGTAGCTTTTTGCCGGCAGCTACAAGTGCCGCGAGCGCAAACCTCGTGGAATGTGTAAAACAAACTCCCCGTTGTTCATACCTGCACGTATTCTCGGGTCATCTTCCCTGCTTGTCTTGAATTATCCATGCTGATTAACCATAAGAGAAGATGAGCATATATACCATGATTCATCCGTCATTTGAACGCTTTCGAGGTATTGAACGGCATTGGATATGCAATCTTGAATCTCTTCTGTCCGATTCCCTTTGTTCATATTCTTACATAGACTTGAAGCTCTGATGGCTGATGACATTAGATGTATTCCGGACCGGCAATAGTGTCACCGAGAAATTCGGGTGGATTGAGGAGCTACAGCATAGGTAATATGTAGATGTCAGTAGTGTAAATAGAAATAAAAGCTATATACATTGACGGATTGAAATATTCTTAAATGCATGATTGGATTCTCAGTCAAATTAATCGCGTTGGTGCTATCATACATAATGCATATGTTCGATTTTTCGTCGCCAAAATTCCTTGGTTGCTGCTTCATTCGCAAAAGTTACAGCAGCTATCTGGAGCCGCATACTCAGCTTCAGCAGTTGCAAGGGTAATTGTATTTTACTTCTTTGAAAATCATGAAACGAGCATGCAACCCATTATTTGAGAATTACAGAGGTGCTCTTTTCATCGATTTTGTAAACTATGAAGTCAGCGTCTCAATATCCCAATAACATGAAATCTAAGTTCTTAAGATGCCATTTGATGATTGTTTCACAACAGTCAAATGCAATTCCTTAAGATTAGATTAGAAACGAGCACAGGTACATAAGCAAAACAAAATATCAGTTCTAGATACTATCAAGTACAATAATAATCCTATCATTCTCCTATATAGCTTAGGATTGACAGACTTACCCTTCTCATCCTTATCAAACTTGGTTGATGGACGCATTGGTGCATCAATTCTCATGTTTCTGTCCCAAACTTCTTCACTAATTCTCAAGCGTTTTTTTTTTTCTTGAAATCTGAAAGTGCCAGCTTTGGTTTGTTTGAGTTGTGGTTCAAGAAAGAAGTTTAGTTTTCCCCGTTGTCCTTATTTCAAACTTGTTTTGCATGATATTAGCAAATTCTTTACAAATAGCTCATTAATAGATCCAAAGATGATATCATCAATATATATCTAAAAGCTGAATATTATCATCTTTGTTTTGCATAATGAAGTTGTATTAACTTTTTCTTTTTCAAAATATTTTTCAACAAGAAAGGTATACAACCTTTCATGCAACCTTTCATAAGGAACTTTCTTGAGTTGATAAATACAGCTGGTCTTATCAGGGTCTTCAAATCATTATGATTGCGCTACGAACACTTTCTCTTTAATATGACCAATTAGAAAGACATTTTTCACATCCATTTGGTTGAAACTATAACAACATGCATAAGCCAATAACAATACCTTGAGTGAGTTAAATCTAGAGTGTCACAAATATAATGTCAAAGCGAGACTTCCTCCAGTAGGTGTGTAATTAGGAGACAAACCATGCACAAGCTAATGGACCTATAACAACCCGATCTGATGAGGTGCAAAATGTTTGCTATGACCGGAATGCTAAAACAAGGAGTGACAAACTTCTAGGATGAGATTATACATTTTTTTAGTTGGTTTTAAATAGGATTGTTGACACCTAAATTTTAGTAATCCGGTCATTTCTTCATTGCATAGAAAATTAGGAGTTAATTTTATCCCTGAAAAAATATTAATTGCATAGCATATAGATGTAGATGCATTTATTTTTAATTTACATGTTTTGCATTTATTTATTGGACCGGTGACGGGTGGATTTGAATTAGTGGTTTTGAGCTTTAAATTGACAGACCGAACTAAGCTCATGAAGCGAGCAAATTGGCCCAAGCCCCTTTTTTTTTAAGTAATCGGAAATTATCTCGTGAGAAAATAAGAATTTGAAATTTTTTGGGATAGGATGAAATTTTCAGATAGGGCAAATGTGAAAAGTGAATATTGCATTTGGAAAAAAGAATCTTCGTATATATCAATTTGGAAAAATTAAAACCGTAATCTGAGGCTTATAAATAGATTAGTCGTATAGGGTTTTCAGGAGGCCACACAATTCCATACATGGCCACAACACAGTGCACACAAGAAATCGAAGAACGGCAATTCAGAATTTCAGAGTGCATAGAATACTAGAGAGATACACGTGAGGAAAGAGACTTTTCTTGGTCTCTTTTTCAATAGTCAAAAGAGAGGGCGTATTATGAGAGTACGTCGATTCATGAGGGAAGAGAGGAGGAAGCTAGGTCAAAGGTCAACAAAATAAATTGGGCTCCTTCTTGGGCAAGTCGTGTCCTTTGCCTAAATTATGGACGTTTTCCGTGGTTTCCCCGACGCCCCCATCTGTAGTTCGACGCATCAAGCATCTCAGGTACCTTAAAAAAGGGAGCCCAACGACGTCCAGCGACTTGCGCTGCTACTTAGCCACGTATTCGACAATGCCGAGCACGACCGAGCCATTGTCCCGAGCTGCTGACCATGATGTCTCTTACTCTTCACTTGCTACGCTGCCAAGCCCAGCCCCAATCCTAACGACGAGTTGTGGTGCTGATCATCGGCACCGCTCGAAGAATCCATTCCCTGCCACGAGTCCAGTGACCGGAGACAACGCAGCAGCCCTTTATCTCAAGCCGTTGCTGTTGCATCGTGACCCCGGACCAACGGTGTTCACACGATCCTTCCTAGTGACAACAAAACTTCTCTTTGTTTTTGCGGGTTTCCCACAAGCGGGTAAGACTTTCAGAGCATCCGAAAGTTGCCGCTGCCGCTGATCTTGGGACGCAGCATTCAAGCGTCCGTTGCTACCCTCATCACGTCCAAAATTCCTGGGGTTTGTGGAGTCTCCAGTGAATTGCTCTTAATAGTTTTTAATCCCAACCTTGTGCACATCACCAGGAATCCTCTCATCGTGCTAAGAAGCATCAACCGTGAGTCATCCACTCACGGTCAAATGCAACAAACGCAAAATTTTTGAAAGCCACAAGACAAAACAGACAATCCACAGAGAGAAAGAGGGCATGAAGCATGGAGACGTCATTAGTGAGTGGAGGAATAAAAAATAAGGAGTTAAAGAGGAATTGTGAGTGGTGATTTGTGGAGATTGATTCACGCAATTCTCACATCTCGGACGCCGCTTTTCCGAGGTCAACATCAACAAAGCCAGTCCTCGCCCACTCCGCAGCTTTCCGGTATTTCATCCAACGATTCCAGCGGGTCCCATCATTCGACAAGTCCAAATTTGGGAGCGATATTACGAAATAGGTAAAGATATTAAATTTAATTTGGTAATTTTCTTACTTAATTCATTAATATTGTGATTAAATTTAGATCTTCCAATGATGCATCTTATCCAAAGTTTCCCGAAAAGTTTTTTTTTTTAAATTAGGGATTAATCCCTAATTTCACAACGTGCATACGATTGACAGTCCGATTTTTACGCCGGAAATCTGACTCGTAATCGCACAGAAAAATTGCCAATCTGATCTCACGCTTGAGATTCGGTTCGTGATTTTGTTTAAAATTGGCCAATCCGATCCCATGCGCGGGATATGATTCATCAATTTATGGAAATTGATTTTATCCGATTTGCTGTCGTGTCGTTTGATCGATTTTGCTTTCGTAAAAGAAAAATAAAATAAAAAATTGAGTTAGATTAGGTTTATTGTTTTAGGGTTATTTTGCATATTTAGAATGGGAAATTTAGTTATTTCAAATTCTTGAAAAAAAAATCCAAAAAAAAAAAAAAAATACATTCATTTAGGATGTTATTTTTTTAAAAAAATAATAATAAATTGCACGTTTAATTATTTGGCAATTTTAATTTCGAATTTCATAAAAAGAAAAAGAAAAAAAAACTAGAATTAAGGCATTCTTTGCACGTCATTGCATATTAGGATAAGATTGTATGTTTTTTTAAGTTTAGATATTTTTCTTTCCTAGATATATTGCATTTTAGGTTAGGGATAACATCCTAGTTTAAATTAAGATTTGACCTAATATGAATCTTAATATAAGTTGGATGATATCTTAATTTGGATTGATAATTTTTGTTATTTTCTAATTTCGAATTTCATGGAAAATACCAAAAAAAAAATGTCTTAGAATAAATCAATTTCATTTTTAGGATAGGCTGCATGCTCATATTTCACTTTCGTCATATAGCTTAGGTCATGTTGCTATGTCATGTCATGTCATGTTAGATTAGTTGCATTGCATAAAACACGATTCTCATTAAATAAATGAAAACAAAAAAATTGAGTGATTGCGTGTTAATAAGAAATCAAATCTAGGATTGTCAATGTGAATTCTGATCTAACATTGTAGATGCTTTCATTGCTTGAGGTAAGTCCTGCAATTTATTCACTGCTTTATCTGGGTGTTAAATTGGTGGTTTGCGCACTTGCATAATTACCTCACATGTTAGGGAAATGAATTAAAATTAACTCAAGCTGCCAGTAAAACATTTTTTTGAAAAATAAAAAAGAAAGGTACCGAAAAGGTCTTAGAGAAATCTAACGTAATAAAGTTCCCATGCCCAAAATGTCTGGTTCGTATTCATTATTTTACTAGGTGTCTAATCGACCTACCACAAACTGATTAGTGGCGACTCCCTTTTGCATGCTAGATATTTGAACTTAAGTCGCGAATTGGTATGGACTTGGGAGAGCCCGAGCTAAGTTAGACTTAGCAATCCATTAGCCTAATTTTAGGTGGTGCACCCGAAAATTGATCGCGACAATGATTTATTGGATCACATGCGCATGTTGTAGCTTAAGTTTCGTATTACTTCTAGGGTTTTGACCTTTCCTAACTCTGGTCTAGAACATCAGGTTTAGGGAAATGTGAATAATGATCGTGACTAGGAAGTTTCATGCGAATAAGGCCTTTTCTTGTGCTAGAATGACCCAGACAATTTTTTTTGGTCGGAGACCCAGACAATTAAGAAGGGGAAATTCTATCCTGCACTCTCTTTCACAACAGATCAAAAGTGGTTTGAACCTTTATATATATACACACATGGGCTGCAAAGAGAAATTATTTTACAAGTGTTAGTTCATATTCTAAATTCAGTTTGGACCGTTGAAAAGCGTGGATCCCATGTGGGTTCTCCAAATCTTACGATTCCGATTCAATTTTAAGAAGTATGTGCACTAGCCACGTAAAATACTTGGGCTAAATGTGTTACTCTCTAGATATAATGGCTCAAATTGTCTAATCCATTATCTAATGTTACATAATTGGGCATAATCGTACGTTAACTTTATACTTCGAAGGCCTCTTAATGGAGCATGAATACACTGCATCCCAACGATTAGGCCATGCAAGTCACCCGCTCATTCCAACTAAATTAAAAAATTATTAAAAAAATGTCTACAATAACGTTCGTTGTGCTACGTAAAATGGATGGTCGACATCCATGTCAATGATTTCAAATTACTTTAAGCCATCTAGCAAAATGAAGGGAAAAAAGTAAAGAAAAAACAAAAAAATTATAAATAAAAATTCAGAATATTATTAAAATATTATTTAAAAATGTTCACGTCGGCGCGTCATGCCACGTAGGACGCCCGGCATCCGCGTCATCGGTTTCCGACTTAAAGTGACTAGATGAACTGAATTGGTACTAACGTGAAAAGTTTAAGATTAGATTGGTCAAACTGAAAGATTTATGACAAAATTGGAACCAATGAAATAGTTTTAGGACTTCTTTTTTTGGTATTTTTTCCCTCAAAAGGTTACAAGATAAAAGAAGGAACACTTGAACTGCCTCTCGATGATAAAAATATATATAGATGTCGAAAACTATTAAAATTAATTGGGACAATAACGCCACTGTTAACAAAAGATTCTCTCCACGGTGTTAGTATTCTCAGCATTGGACACCTGCAACGCATAATCAGCGAGGACACAATTCAGAAATTGATGCATCATTGACCGAATGAATTGCTTCCTTGATCAAGCACTTGTCATCCTCATCTTCATCTTCAGCCTCGTTAATTGAAAATGCAGGCTTCTTGGGGGAGTTCACAGCTGAAGATTCATTCTTGAGCATTGAAGAGACTTCCAACATGGAGGGTCTGTCCCCAGGCTTCGCTTGCACGCATAGAAGAGCCACTTGCATGCATCTCATGAGCTTACAGGATGATGAAGAGTCATCCATAGACGGATCAATGAACTCCATGCATTTATCGTCTTTCCACAGCTCATATGCCTGAAATTAAGAATGCTAGTTGGTTAAAAGTCAAAATTCATGTTCCTAAATTTGAGCCTGGAAAATTTTGCATCACAAAAATCTCTACTTACATATCCGAGAAGATTCAGATTTTCATTCGGGCCGTAGCAACATGAGTTTTTTTTACCACTGATGATTTGCAACAGCAATACCCCGAAGCTGTAGACATCGTACTTCATCGAGTATATGCCTTTCCTCACATATTCTGGCGGAATGTACCCGCTGTATACAAAACAAAAATTGGTTTTAAGCAGGAGACTTTTAGCAGGAGAATATATGCGAGGTAAAAGGAGGGCTTAGTTAGCTCGCTTACTAAGTCCCAACGATTCGGCCGGTCATTGCCTCGACATCATCCTTCCTAAATATTCTCGCCAAACCAAAATCTGATATCTTGGGGTTCATTTCATCATCTAGCAGAACATTGCTGGCTTTCAAGTCTCGATGAATTATTGTGAAATTCGAGTATTCTTGGAGATAAAGAAGCCCCTGCGTAATGCCTTCTATGATATGAACACGTTTCACCCAATCCAGCAAATATTTCCTTATTGGATCTGCATCATTAAAACCTAATGACTATCAGAACCAGAAGCAAAATTAGAGCATTGCATACCTTTGTGTAATCCAAATGCTTAAAAGGGTCTGCCTCCTCTAGCCATTGTAGCAGAACTGGGGACCTATTTAAGCCTTTTCGAGTATCACACTAGATGTCACCTAAAAACACATGGGTTTTGCTCAATGACTATTGTGAGAAGCATGAGAGATGTCTAACCAAATAGGTATAAGTCCAAGCTCTTATTTGGCATGTACTCATAGATCAACATCAATTCTTCCCTGTCAGTACAAAATCCAAGAAGGCGAATGAGGTTGACATGTTGCAGGCTGGCGGTGAGCATAACTTCATTCTTGAACTCCTCAAGCCCTTGGTTTGAAGTTTTCGAAAGTCTCTTCACTGCAATGTACTGTCCTTTGGGCAACTTGCCCTGAGCAACAGGTATGCTGATGGTCAGTACAGGGAACTGACTTCCACTTGAACATGGTAGACACAACAAAACTTTTAACCGCTTATGCTGTGAGTGTTTTGTCTGTGACATAAGTCACATAACCCCAAGGAACATTAATGAAAAAAAAAAATTGAAAAGAATGTATCCAAGTCCAACCTCCTACGATGAAACTTACGAGTTCACATACATGATTAAGAAGACCTACGCTGCATCTCTAAGTATCTCAAGCCTATTGTGTTGTGCTGTGATGCCGATTCTTTCTGCTTTTAGAGGGGACATGAAACTTCAATGTGATATACTCACCGGCTCATTCCAACTAAATGATTGAAATTGTGAGTATAAACTAACCAGCTGGCAGCTGTCACAGAGAAAGCTGGCATACCTATGTTTAACATATGAAACGATTTGCTCTCTCATGGAAAGGGTAGCAAGTTCCCATTACCATTTTTTTTAGGTTGAAAAGTTCCCATTACCTTCAACTTCTCAATTATAAGTCAGACTATAAACAAGAAGGAACACATTCTTGAGCATAAGAAGTAAGAAAAATATTTGGGGGTGAGTTATTTTCCTTGCTTGCATTAAACAACAACAAACACGTGTTATAGAGCAAAAGGACCGAATCTGGCATTCAATCATGTTTCATACTTCATAGAATTTGCAATGAAACAAAAAATAATAATCATTGGCTTAAGTATGGCCCCATATATTTTACCTTGTAAACAGATCCAAATCCACCCTGTCCAAGCTTATTTTCACTTGAGAAGTCATCAGTTGCTGCTCTGAGGGTGACATAACCAAATGTTTGCAGATTAGGAGTACCACTCTCAAGACTTTCACCTTTACCCACCATAGTCTTTAATCGACTACTAAATCCTTTTCTTACAACCGAAATACCTGAGAACAAAATTCAAGAAATTGTATCTAGAACTTTAATCCTTCCTAAGTCAATGTTCCTGATTACCACAGAATTATAGTAATCCCCCAGTGAAGTTCAGAAAATGTACCTTTTGATTTCAATGTTCGCCTCTGAAAGTAGCAAATCAAGCCAAATATAAGGAGAACAACTATAGCAATCGAAATAAGGATAACTGGCCAGAACCATCGCCTGTGTTGCTGATCTCCACTGACCTTTTGAGCTGAGAAGGCAATTACCATTTAGTTCTACATTTTCAATACAATAATTTTTAAAACCTCCATCAGAAATCCCTGTGAGGTACTCATCCTAACCTGTCCAGGAAAGGACGCAGTTCTGATATAGTATGAGTTTTTGAGGGCATGTTTCTTGCATAAAATAGGATCGAATTTTTACTACATTTTTAGTCTATTGAAAAGGCATTGGAAAATCTTATGAAGTAGTTTGAAAGGACCATTTGTGAATGCTTTGGTTAAATGTTTGTGAAGGGAATCATCAAAAGCTGTTTGTATTATTTACAAAATATTTTATGAAATGCATTCTATTTGATAATTCAAAAGCTATTCTCATCGGTTATGATATGTTTTATGAAATAAATTTCTGATATTGATTGTGGGTTATTGGAGAAAGATGTTGGTTGATATTGCTCATATCAGTGTGATGAGAACCCAATGAGGGGGTAGTATGCATAATGTTCTAGGACGTTCTCTGGGCTGAACTATTGGCTGATATAAGTGGTAGACCTAGCCAAGATAAATAAACTTAGGTGCTGCATGGTAAAATTTCTATTTCTCAGTTTCTCAATTTCTCTCGTTCCCCGGAATGAGAATTTGGAGAAACCCATTTGATAACACAAACTGATTTCTCTATTTCTGAAACTGATTTCTGTTTCAAAATTGTTTTGGAGGAGAAATGAGAAGTTAAAAATTGTAAACTTCTCTCGTTTCAAGTAGAAATAGAAATTATTTCTCCACTTCTTCTTTCCAGCCTCCTCTCTCCTCTCCTCACTATCGTGCTTTCCCACATTCCTTCTTCTCACGACGCCGTTTTATTTAAAAAAAAAATTAAAAAATTTAAAAAATTTAAAAATTTAAAAATTTTAAAAAAATTTAAAAAATTTTAAAAAATTTTAAAAAAAAAAAAAACCTAGAACCTAGTTTAAAACCTCCTTGTTTTATTGAGAAAATAAATTTGGCGTCCAAACCCGACATTGCATTTATTTTCTATTTTTTTGCCTAACCACCCTTTTTGGAAATAATCTCGCGCAACTTTTTTTTTTTTTCTAAAGTTTTCGGAAATAAATTCGTACGTGCTCCCGTACTCAAAATTAATCGATCAAACTTTGCACGCACCTAGTTTAAAACATCATTGTTTTATTGAGAAAATAAAATTTTGCGTTTAAACCCGACACCCCATTTATTTTTTATTTTCTTACCTAACCACCCTTTTTGGAAATAATCTTGCGTAACTTTTTTTTTTCTAAAGCTTTCGGAAATAAATTTGTACATGCTCCCGTACTCAAAATTAATCGATCAAACTTTGCACGCACCTAGTTTAAAACCTCCTTGTTTTATTGAGAAAATAAAATTTGGCGTCCAAACCCGACACCGCATTTATTTTCTATTTTCTTGCCTAACCACCATTTTTGGAAATAATCTCGCGCAACTTTTTTTTTTTCTCTAAAGCTTTCGGAAATAAATTCGTACGTGCTCCCATACTCAAAATTAATCGATCAAAGTTTGCATGCACCTAGTTTAAAACATCCTTGTTTTATTGAGAAAATAAAATTTTGCGTTCAAACCCGACACCCCATTTATTTTCTATTTTCTTGTTAACCACCCTTTTGGAAATAATCTCGCGCAACTTTTTTTTTCTAAAGCTTTCGGAAATAAATTCGTACGTGCTCCCGTATTTAAATAAATTCAAAGCTTTAGAGAAAAAAAAAGTTGCGCGAGATTATTTCCAAAAAGAGTGGTTAGGCAAGAAAATAGAAAATAAATGCGGTGTCGGGTTTGACGCCAAATTTTATTTTCTCAATAAAACAAGGAGGTTTTAAACTAGGTTCTAGGTTTTTTTTTTAACTTTTAATTTTTTTTTTAAATTTAAAATTTTTTTTTTTTAATAAAACGGCATCGTTTTGTTTTCGAGATCCATGTCCGCCGGTCCATCCACGTCGGACGGCCGGCGTTGGCTTTGTATCCACGTAGGCATTTTCCGAGCTAAATTTGCCGGAAGGACTAAATCGGCACCAAATAGAAAGGTTTAGAACTAAATCGGCACCAAAAAAAGGTTTAGGACTAAATCCGCACAAAGACAAAAGGTTTAAGACTTTTTTGGCACTTCTCCCTAAATTAAAGTGATTTACCAACTTTTATCAAATTAAATTACCATCACAAGCACCAAGAAGAGTGAAGTAAAAGGATGGGGACAACATGATTCATAGAAATAGAAATTTTTTTCTGTTATCAAACGGATTGCTTTTTCGAAATAGAAATTTTGAGTCGTTATCAAACAAGGTTTCTTTACTCAAAAACTCACTGGGAATAGAAATTGAGAAATTGATTTCGGCCGAAATCAATTTCTGTTTCCAAATTTTGTCATGCGCTACCTTAATTGCCTTTGTCGCGGCGTTAAACGTGGCCATAGTTTCATGATGGGCTTAGATTAGTCAACGGAATAGACCATCGACATGTGACTTGATGAGATTAGTCAATGGATTAGACCATTGATGGTTGTTTGTTATTAATGAGTAGGTTTTGTCAGCTAACCTTGTATGTACAAAGTTTTGTTGGAAAGTTATTATATATTTTCAATATTTTACGTATATCATATATTGAATTTGAGATGATGAGTTATGATATCATTTTATAACGATATATAATGATTGTTCGATCCACTCAGAAGAAATGTATTGCTCACTGAGCCGTAGTAGCTCGTTGCTTTCATCTACTTGCTTTTCGAGTTCTTTAGCTAGTTGCAAGTAAGTCGTGAGTGTTGTCGTTAGCAAGAGAACTTTTGGATAGTGGGGACTTTTGGTTATGGGTTGTACGTAGCTGATGAGTTTCTAAATTAGTTTTGTTGAATATGTATATATATCGTGTTGGTGGATTATAGAAAACTTTGATATTATAACCAAATGACTTTTTGTCAAATATATATGTATATATTTTGATATCAGGTTAAATTTTAGTTATATGGAGACTGTGTCTATTGGAGAAAGGATGACTGTGACATACCCCTATCCTTGTAAATTGTGGGTGTGATGCCAACCTCCTATGATGAAACTTACAAGCTCGCATACATCATTAAGAAGGCCTACGCTGCATCTCTAAATATCTCAAGCTTATTGTTTATTGTTGAGATGCCCATTCTTTCTGCTTTAACGTATGAAAAGATTTGCTCTCTCGTGGTTAGGGTGGCAAGTTCCCATTACCGTTTTCCTTTTTTTGGTCGTATAGTTCCCATTGCCTTCACCTCCTCAATTATAATTCAGACAATAATAAACGAGAAGGACCGCATATTCTCGAGCATAAGAAGTAAGAAACATTTGGGGGTGAGTTATTTTCCTTTCTCGAATTATCAAATGAAACTGAAGGTGCAACAACAGGCTGAAATTGATGGAATTAGAACTAGACCGTCGCTATATGATCAACTAATCTGGAAAAGTTTTGACTATTTTCTCTAATTAGAGCATGAAGAGAGGAAACAGCAAGGATGGATAACGACTACGTAGAACCAAATATTTGAAACGTTCAAAACAAATATCAGTCTGACCATTCGTTGACGTGATAGACCTTTTTTGCTTCACCGATGCAAACCGTCCCTTCATGCAAAATGATCTAACCAATATAAAATTGAATATATGAGATTTTACGGGACCATTGCCTGCTCTTCTGAAAACTTAAGCTATTAGATGAAAATAATTTAATATTTTAATTACTTTAACACTTCCCCTCACGCGTAGGCTGGATTTTGGCCTAAGCTTTAGCGTGGAAATATATAATTTGAGAGGTAAATAGGAGCCTAGAAAGATTTGAACTCATGACCTATGTGAGATTTTATACAACAAACTGTTTTAAAAGTTTAAATTATTAAATAAAAGCATGATTTAATATTTAATTACTCTAACAGAATAAAACAACGTCAGACTTGACTGGTATATATATATATATATATATATATATATATATATTTTTTTTTTTTTTTTTATTTAAAAAGCCAATCAACTTATTCTCTCTTGGACATAGAGAGCTTAGCTAGATTTCCTTTGCTTCACGCTTTTGTACTTCATTGGAAAAAACAAAGAAAATATTGTTCCTCAAATGACTAACTCCATTGTGATCTTGACTATTGTGAATTGCAATACCCCCAAAAAGAATTTCGTTCCCTTTTAGATGAACATGCGGTGTAAATTTGATCTAAACACATAGGCGCCCTTTTTTTGGGGGCTTCGGGGGAGGGCAGGAGAGGGGATCGAAAAACACACCGGTACTCAATTGGATGTCATTTGAAAGATAATGGTTCGGTTGCCTATACTCTATGTAGCTAGGGTTAGGGCTAAACTTGGGAAATAGAATGTATAATAGAAAACTTCCAATGCATGATTCAGGGAAAATTATCCAAAAAGTCATAAATATATTGAATTTTGCCAACTCAGTCCTAAACTTTTAAATTGTCAATTTTGTCAATTGAGTTATAAAAACTTTCGCAAGGAGAAGTGCGAAAGAAATCCTAACCTTTTACCTTTGTGCCGATTTAGTCCTAAACTTTTTTTTGGTGCCGATTCAGTCCTAAACCTTTTTACATTATGCCAATTCAGTCCTTTCCGGCCAAAAATGCCGATTCAGTCCTAAACATTTTTACATTGTGCCAATTCAGTCCTTTCCGACCAATTTTGGCCGGATTTTGCTGACTGGACACTGGCCGGCTGACGTGGCCTGATCGGCGCCGACGTGGATAACTTTTAAATAATATTTTAATATTTTTGAATTTTTTTATTTTTTATTTTTTTATTTTTTTTATTTTTTTTTTTTTTGTCTTTTTCATCCAACCGGCCACCGAGGTCCGGCGACCGGCCAAAGGCGAAGGCGGCGAGGGCGAGGCCGACCTCGCCGCCACCTCGCGAGCAAGGCCCTCGCCCATGGCCGGCGAGGGTAAGCCTCGCCCATGGCCGGATCTCGGTGAGATCAAGCCTCGCCCATGGCCGAATCGGCGAGGTCGAGCCTCGCCGGCCATGGGCGAGGCTCGCCTCGTCAAATCCGGCGAGGGCAAGCCTCGCCCATGGCCGCCGAGGCTCGACCCTCGCCGCGAGGTGGCCGGCGAGGTCGGCCTCACCCTCGCCGGCCGTCGCCTCTAGCCGGTCGCCGAACTTCAAATGACGGTTGGAGGAAAAAGACAAAACGAAAAGAATAAAAGAATGAAAAATAAAATAAAAATATTAAATATTAAATATTATTAAAAGTTATCCACGCGGCGCCGCCGATCGCCACGTCACCCGACCAGCGCCAGCTTAGCAAAATCCAACCAAAATTGATCGGAAATGACCGAATTGGCACAACGTAAAAAGGTTTAGGACTGAATCGGCACAAAAAAATGTTTAAGACTAAATCGGCACAAAGGCAAAAGGTTTAAGACTTTTTTCGCACTTCTCCCCATTTTCACATTTTGTCAATTGAATTCATTCGGCCAATTTTAGCTAGGAATAGCTAATGTAGACGTTGGTTGTCTTACATGTCACAGCCAGAATAGCCAACGCTAACGTGAATAATTTTTAATAATATTTTAAAATTTTGTCAATTTTTTATTTGCTTATTAGACTTCAGAAAACTTCCATGACTATCCAAACAGGGAATTGGAGCATTTTCAACTCTCTGATATCTAGAAGGTATATGGAGTTGATACAAACATGACAACAGATGCCTTGGACGGGGTTTACCTTCAGAAGGTGGAGGTGCCTTGTCGGGTTGGCAGCAATCTGTCAAAAGCACAGGTGAATGAACATGATAATGTCAATTAGCTCACGATGGTAAAAGATTGAACAGTAGAAAAGTGAAGGCAAAGAGGACTGGTTGCCGATTTATTTTTGTTTAACCCAACATTACTTCGATGACATACTGTAATGAGACAATCAACAACCACTCTAGATCTTGCCAATTGTTATCATTTATCAAACCTACCTTTTACATAATCTCTATGTAAGCCTAAACCATACAATGGCGATCAGATTTCAGAAAACTTCCATGGTTATCCAAACAGGGAATTGGAGCATTTTCAACTCTCTGATATCTAGAAGGTATATGGAGTTGATACAAACATGAGAACAGATGCCTTGGACGGGGTTTACCTTCAGAAGGTGGAGGTGCCTTGAACCAAGTGATGTTCAGAAGTTCATAATCACCCACCAGCGAAGGGCTTAGATGAACCCGATGTAAAGAGAGGGAAGAGTTGATTGCATGTGCATCAATAGCTGAGAAACTCAATCCTGTTTGCGGAGTAATATCCATTGATATATTTAATCTTGTGAAGCTGAGCATATAGAAATCGATCAACTCTATTTGAGAAGCTTGCAAGCCCAGCTGTTTAGCAAAGTCTTGGAGAAAAACCTTCCAGTTGGGATTTTGAGATACATTTAGCAGCAGAAGGTCGAGCTTTATGGGATAAACACAATTGCAATCTGTGCTGTTCTGTTTTAGCACCATGTCGGGTTGGCAACAATCTGTCAAAAGCATGGGTGAATAAACATGATAATGTCAATTAGCTCACAAAGATGAAAGTCTGAACGGTAGAAGCAAAGGCAAAGAGGACTGGTTGCTGATTTATTTTTGTTTAACCCAACATTACTTCGATGCCATACTGTAATGAGACAATCAACAACCACTCTAGATCTTGCCAATTGTTATTATTTATCAAACCTACCTTTGAGAGACACAATTACTAGACAGCAAAAGGAAAATGCATGGAGGATGCAACGTAATTGAGACATTACGTGAAAGAGGTGGCTCAGCCAATGCGGCTGGAACTGTAGCAGGAGTGGATTGAGTTAGGGCAATATCTCCCAGGCTGGCACTTGGAGGCACCAATTTGCTCCTCTTCATTGATGGCTTGGACAAGCGTGAACTTGTTGGGGGGTGACCAGAAGTTATCAAGGGGTCATAATGAGGGGGATGATCTGGAGATAAAACAAGTACAGGTGCAGCCTGAGGAGAGATATGTCTCTGCCATTGTCTATGTGGTGACCTCTTGGGAGGGGAAAGATCAGGAATAGCAGGAGTGCTCACTGTGCCACTGGGAGATATTGGTGATGCTTGTACAGAATAGCTGTTTGAATCAGCATATATGATGGAAATAACATGACAGGATATGACGATCAGTTTCAGCAACGACCGTTGGATATAAATCCTTTTTCCTGCAATTTGAGAACCACAAGAAGTCGAACTTAACAAAATCCAACGCAATAATCATGGAAATAACCTGTGGCTAATTCGCTACACGACTGTGTTAACTCTTTTCTTTTGCTGGAACAAATTATAGAAAACCTCGCTCCGGCATGTGTCAGATTGTATTTTGCCAAGAAGTGACTAACAAAGTGATACTACAACCACACTTCCAATCCAAGTTGACAGAAGCGGGATGATGTGAAAAGACGCATTTGTCTGTTTATGCTCACGACGAAATTGAGTAAGCGACGGATCGAGATTGCTCAAGGACCAAACTCTCAATTAAAAGGCAAAGAGGCTGACGAGAACAAGTGTGGTAGGAACGGATTTCTTCCTTCGAGTCGCTACACAAGACTCCTGGTGCACGCAGATTAGAGGTCTCATATCACCGGAGAATTCAGAAATTAGTTCAACTCGACTCTCGCACAAGCACAAGTTACCTAATAATCTCAATCGCGTCACCTAATAAAGCTTCTTCCAATAGGCCCGAAGGATTCCGTCAGAGAACGCGTACACAATCGAAAATGGTTATCTTCCTACTGAAACTAGCGACTCGCCAGCCTCCAACCGCCCCCGTTCCTCTGAAGAACTAGAGCAAAATCAAATGCTGGCATCGGAAACCAAAACCAACACGGTCCATTCCCTCTCCCAAGCGAACTCCAATCGCCGAAACACTCAGCGTCGAATCAAGCCACTCGAACAGACCGCGGTCTCATCAGAATCAAAGCGACGGGCGAAACTAAGGAATCGGAGCGATTTCTCTTACCTCCAGAGAAGGACCGCGCGAGCACCGACATCACCGACGGCGTCAGATCTGCGAGATTCCACCAGCGGACGAGATCGCGCGCCGAGCGACGGCGGCGGCGGCGAACGATCGAGCCCCCGAGAAAAGGCAGCACTACGAGCTCCGCCGGGGTCAATCGAGCAAGGATCCGACGGCGGGAGCAGCACCGCGAGAGCAGAAACGCGGCGGGACTCGCCCGGCGCCGGCATCCCCAGGCGGCCGGGCCGACTCGGCGAGCCACTCGAAGCTCCCGGAGAAGCGGGAGGAAGAGAATGTCGAGCTCCCGGAGCGAGTCGAGCGATAGCAGTGAAGAAGAAGGAAGAGGAGCAGCGTTTTGTTTTTGGCTCGTGGATTTTGTTTTTGTGTATTTCGGGAAACACGTTTCAGTTCGGCTCTTTTTTTTTCTTCTTTATTTTCATAATTTTTATTGAATTTTGTTGACTATATAATATGAAATTCTAAATGGCTTGAATTTGGAAATTGTGGGCCAGACAAATTCTCTCTAATATACAAATACCCACGAGCAAGAGTAGCATATGAGAATTTTTTGAATTGGTGGTATCATAAATTTTTTTTTTTAGAGCATGTGGTATCATAAATTGAAAATGAGATTATTGGTATATAAATCGAGTGATTAATTCCTCAATGTTATCTTTTAACTTTTCCATTAAATGAGAAGTTAGGGAGTCCTTAAGGCATTTATTACATCTCATTAAAAATGTTTGGCAAAATACGAAATTGCCAACTTGCGGTAATTAGCCTTCTCAAAGTACACTTTTATCATTTTCAAAGTGTCGTTTATATTCTTTTCATCATCAGCTTATGACACCCCTCAACAAATTCAACCCTTTGATGAAATTTATAAATATGTCAGAATTCTTCAATTTAATAATCATTTTTGATTTTTTATGCTTCGAATTTTCACCATCTTTGATCAATTCGATGCGTTTAAAATGGGTGGTACGTGGCCAGGGAAGTTGCATAGCCCCCTGCCCTAAGGGATGTATTCTCGAGTTATGTCAGACCGTAACTTTTTCTTTTTTGGCAATTTCAATATAAAACGCCACGGCACACAATAATTTTTAAATTTTAATTTTTTTTTACAGCTCACGAAGGAGATTTACTTTTTCGTATTTTATGCGACGGACATCGCTCCTTGAAGAGCGCTCGCGTGACGCAGCGGGGAATGGGGCGGATTTTCACTTGGGGTGGGGGCCCACTTAACGGAAAGGTCCAAACCCCAACGGTAACAAGTGACATGACGGGAACGGAATCCCATGCGACGTCGATCGTGGCCTCAGGGCGCGACTCGGGCCCCCCGGCCGCGAATCATTCGCGATGGGACGATCCGGACCGTCCATCGGGAGGGGGCTCGCGTGGAATGGCCCTCCGTGGAAAGGCGCACAGGACGGCTTTTCCTCGGCGCGAGGAAGGGGGAAAAGCGTGGGGATGAAAAAGAGGCGGAGAAATCCCTTTTTTTTTGTAATTTTTTTTTGGGTGGGGTGGGGCATTTTTTTGGGAGGGGGGAATCTGATCACGATTCGCTATAGAGTTAGGTGCGTTCTAGATCAGGGAGGGGTATGGATCCAATGACCCGGTCGGGCTGGAGCGAACCTTCGCACGTCAGCCAACCGGACGTGCCTTCGAGCGATCGCAATGGCTTGACTTGTGCGTCATATCATGCTACTATAGGTTTTTCAATCGGTAGATGGGATCAAAAAAATGACATGGATTTTGTTGCTTTACTCAAATCGTTATCATGTCGCAAATCATCGCTCTACTAAACCCAATCCTTAAATTTTAGTTGTCTCATCCACTTGAAACATGAGGTCGGTATTAGCCGTTTGAATTCATTTGTTTATATTTCTAAATTTATAAACGATAAAGTTATTTAATTTGGTTTCAATTTATCAAAACATCTCTCTATCCAAAAAGTAGTTCATGATCACGTCCAAATAATAGTATTCTATTCGACATCACTTTCACTTTTAATATTTAAATTTGTTACCGTTTCATGAGAACCTTCACTCCTAATTACATAAACTAAAACTAAATGTAGAGCTTTCTCATTTAGAAATTTATAAGACTTTTCTTACCAGCAAAGTCAACTTCCATGGACGTCAGTTGTCCATACAAGCGTTTCGTGTTTTCTTGCACTCCAAAAGAACGTTTATATATCTCACCAATCGAATCATTCAAGGGGAATCCGACTCGTCGTGCCTTAATCGTAGGAAGTAGACGGAACCATCAGGAGAGGATTGATTTGCGGCAGTCAACGTCAATTCGATAACCACATCCTGTGGCGGGGACCGAGCATCTCGCGGGGACCAAGTTCAACCGTAGGAAGTAGTACTGATATAAGAAGTATAAGCTAATAGTATAATGGCAACGCCGTTCTCTATTTGGAAAACTGTCCAAAATATTTCTAATATGTTGCACTTTTATCAATTTAATCTACACATTTTCACATTTTACCAATTGAATTCATCTGTAAATTTTAATTGAAAATTGTAGACTTAGATGCCGGTAATGTTGTGTAAAACAACTAGTGCCAATGATGATAATTATTCACGTGTTTTTATTTTTTCTTTCTATCTTTTCCTTTTTTTCCTACCAATTCTGGCAAGGGTCTGGCAACCCTTGTCAGTCTTGGAAAAAAAAAAAAATTAAGCATTTTTTTTTAAAAATAAAAATTGTTTATGTCAACGTTGATCGTGTCATAAGACAATCAATGTTTATATCAATGATTTTTAATTAAAATTAGCTAGATTGACTCAATTGCCAAATCGTGAAAATATTTAAGATTCAATTGATAAAATCGAAAGGTTCATAATTAATTTGGCAGAAAAACAATAGGTTTAGGACTTTTTGAATAATTTTTTGATTTTCTATCTACCCTAGAGCTACTTTTAGAGTGAATAGTCGGTCCAAAGAGATGGTACATTACGAAAGCACATAGACACAGCGGGACCACCCGGACATAATTGAGGGGAGACACCAGCGGCATCTCATGAATTTCGTGTTGCCGTCTTCGTAAGCGACAAGTCTCCTAATGATATGTCCAGACGTACCCTGTCACAGTTGATGGAGGAGCGCCTGACCAGAATGGTCGAACGACTCAAAAGTTTCGAATGGTCGAACGATAACGGAGGCCGAGTGAGGAGGAGAAAATGACTCGAGTTCTTCTCTTCTCTTTTCTTTTGCCCCTCCCATCTGCTCTACTGTTGTTTCCGGTCTTCAAAATGACTGAGGTGAAAATGACTGTTGTCCTTTGACTCGGGCTGGACCTGATGAGTCCCCGTCTGGTTTCCAGCTCGCTTTTCGCCTGCGATCATACTGCCGCCATGGCTTCAGCTCCGTCCTTCTTTTCTATGTCGGTTAGGCTTGCTCAACCGGCAACGATCATAAGGAAACCCGTTATTCTCTGTTCATATGATGAGTTAATATCCACTTCTACTAATACTTCACATAAATTCTAGCGGAGAATTTGATTGAAACCTGGCGGAATCAATCGCTAATACTATAGAATTGAGCATAAATGCCGATAATTGCCGACGTAGAGGCATTCTCGATTTCTCAAGCGAAGAGAAAAATAGAAGATGGCGTCGGCAATCAAGAAGATGGTGGTCTTGTTGCTCGGCGAGGTAGCTCCTTTGCCTTAAACAGTATTGTAAGCGATTATGTTTACAAAATTATTTTTTAAATTATTCATTTTTCCTCGGACACATGGAGCCTGAATATTTTTTTTTTAAAGAAAATTTTAAGACTACTAGGAAATTGAGTAGCAAGTTGATAATGGAGACAGAAAAGTAATTTGATGACGCATATAGTATGTGTTTGTTTGAGTGAAAGTATTTTTCGGGAATGAATTTTTCCAGACTTTCATTCGTTTGGTCTACCGAAATTGACTAGTCAACCGAAAATACTTTTCAATCAACAAAAATATTTACATGACAGGGGACAATACTTTTGGGATCGAGACAGCATCGAGACCTTGTCATGACTTAGTCGGTTACTCGAATTGTAGATAAAGAAACTTTCTAGAGAGAAGCTCTAAAGAGAATACTTTCTATTGTTGAAGTATTTGAATGGATACAAATGAGGGGAATGACACCTATTTATATGAGAGTCCCTCGCATTATAATTGTTGATTGTCTTTTAATTTAGCGGTAGAGATCGCATCTCTCCATCTACCAATTATCGGCATTTATGCTGAGAATGCTCAAACTTGGTGCATTTACTGTATCACCCTTTTTGGGAATGTTCCATAAACCAATTTTCGTGTGTCGAAAACCTCGGGATCGTGACATGTGTATAAATTAGAAAGGTGAATTCCTAAATCAAACGAAGTGAAAACACTTTCCAGAATCACTCCTCTCAAATTTTTAAATATTATTTATTTATTTATTTATTTATTATCCTTCTCCCTCCACTGGTCTTTAGGTCTCATTAATGATTGATGACTAGCCACAAACGTGGGCCAATGAGGCTCAACTTCTCCAAATCTTGGTGAGGTTAAGCTTGCCAGATCCCAATGAGGTCAAGCCTTGCTTGTGGTCTATTGCTGACAGTTGTTGAGGACCGGCAACCTACAGAGGAAAAAGGGAAAAAAAAAAAAAGAGAGAAAGAGAAAGAAAGGAAAAAATATATATTTAAAAATCCATTTCTTTTTTTGCTAGAGATTAAGTCATGAGATTGAAATCAATTTTTAAATGACATACACACTAGAAAATATTTTTGGTCACCTACACTAAATAAAGGAAAACTATTTGTTCTTTTGAGAAAAATCATTTTTAGGAAGTTTTTTTCCTTACTATGAAATTTTTTCCCAAACAAACACACCCTTCATGTGGCTGGTTCGGCTTGACTGTCTCCATTTTATCCTCAGTTTGCTTCGCTTATTGATTCCGCCGCGAAATTACGATGATGCCATGGAAATTGCTAATTTATCCATTCAAGTTCTTCAGCCCAATTCCTTGTTTTTACTTTGCCTAAGGTTTTCTTAAATAATTAAAGTGAAGATAAGAGAATAGTAGACGTGTAATAGTGTTGAGTGGTGACAATTTACATATACAAAAACTTGACAGGCTTAAACACCTTATAGAGCTCAAAACGCTAACTTCAAAAGGTGCAAAGCACAATGTAATGTAAATTCTATTTATACTTTAATGTAATTAATTATCTATTATTCTAATAAATTTCACTCTATATTTTGAGGATCATCCCCTACTAAAGGTGTAGAAATCAAAGTGCCTTTACTCTTTGATAAAATGGTAATAACTACACAAAAGTTGTCTTTTAATTAAATATCTATGATTCTATTACATTTCACTCTATAATTTCGCCACCGCCCGTGGAGGAGGAAGGCGGCGGAGGGTGGGGGCAAGGAGGAGGGCATGGTCGAGGAGGAGGTCACATGTTTGAGCAAGAGCATTGTTTGATTGAGGAGTCTACGTGAGAGTGACAGGAGTGATTTTAGGAAGGTCTATTCATGGAGATTGTCTGCTTCGGGGGGTGATTTCTGTAGAGAAGTTTAGGCTGTGCATGATCAAATTTTTACTTCTCTATTTCTCTGTTTCTCTGTTCCGCGGAATAAGTTCGGAACAGAAATTCATTTGGTAATGCAATTTGATTTTTCTATTTCTGGAACAGATTTCTATTTAATAAATTGATTTGAAAAAGAAATCAGAAGTTAAAATTTTTAACTTCTCAATTTCTGGCCATAAATCAATTTATGTTTTAGAAATTTTATCATGCGCACCCTTAAAGCACGAGAGACGAGCTACTATTGCCTGACGGCCACGGACATCGATGGACCGGGGAGACGTAGTTCAGGAGGAGGATGAGGATTGGAGATCGAAACCGAACTGTTGAATTTGATGGTTGGAAAAGATACAGAAAAGATTGCATGCCCAGCTCCAAAACCAAATTTCATTCTGATTCAATGACTTTCTCTCCATTTTTCATGATGAAAAATGTTTAAGAATTCTCACTTATTCAATAATTGTAAAAGTATTATTTGCACTCAAGGTGAAAGTTTTGCGGCGAAATTATGTAATGTATTGTAAAAATAAAATGAAAAAAAGGCTTAATGCCCATATTGCTAATTCACCTCTCCCAATTATTTTCGAGATATCAGCGTAAATTTCTACATAGGAATTATGAGTCTTGACTCCTGAATTCATGATCCTTATTCTGGCCATAAGTTTCTCAATGATGAAAATTAAGTAACGACAAATTAATAGTTTCTAGACAAGTGCCGTAACATTTACGTCTATCTAATTCCTCACCTTCAATAGATTAGTCAAGAGGAATTACATTTGCGTCTAACCACGATTATTAATTTCTAAATAAAAAATTAGCTTTTTATTTTTGTTAATTTTTATCATTTTTCTTAGGGATAAGTATATTATAAGTCTTAAAATCACGAAAGTGCAATTAAGTTCTAAAACTCACAAAAAGTGCGATCAAGTTTCAAAACTTGTCAAATTTGTGCAAAAGATATTACTCCATCTCTTGAAGCTCTGCGTCCTCTCTTTTTTCTCTAAGTTTTGCATATTCTAGTGCTAACTTAGGCATCATAGATCCAATCCAAATATGAAGGCCAAACATCCCGACCTGTTTATCGTGATGCAGATCAATCCTAGGGCAAGACCTTCTACCGAGTTTGTGATTCCCATTCTAGTCATTAGCAGTCTAGATGCGCGGAAATTGTTTAATTTCTCGGCCATCATCTGGTAGCATGCCTCGAAACTGTATATTCTCAAGGCCCATGGAGGGTGTCTCCGTCTAGATGCTCGTTTAATCTCGGATGTATGTGTCACAGGTCGGTCGATTATGATCGATCAAACATCGTGCGGCCTTAGGATTTTACTCCCAAGTTAGCCTCACACGCACATGCACGAGCACGAGGGTCGGATGCACAAAGGAGCGAATGTATTTACTCGTGAACGAACTGAATACAATAAGAGGGAGGGACCCCTATTTATACAAGTGTGGTTTCATCTCATATGTTGATCTTCCTTCCGATCCAACGGTTGTGTTTGAATACATGCCATCATTATAAGTCTGTACAGTAGGCCACTCAATGGCCTTAAGCCTAGGAAGCTTAGGGTGTGTGTCAGAAGCAAGATCAGGATCAGCAAGGCCGTCTAACACGAAGTAGCTGAATGGTCACGGGCTTTTGTTGGTATTGCGCATGGACCGATCGTGAGTTGATCATGGGTTGTTCATGGATCGGTCGTGGGCTGCCTATCGTGCGTGACACGGCCCCATCCGGTCGGTCTTGGATCATGCTCCGTCCGTGGCCCGTTCATATGAATCTGTGTTTCTGAGTTTAAGAAGGGGTAGGGGCGGGATCAAAAGGGGTGGGCCTGAAGCAGATGGGCCGGCGGATTTTCCTTTCAATAATGGAAGTGCGGCCAGAAACGTGAAGAGACCGACCGGTCAGGCACGGCAAGGTCCGGCAATCCTCAGCTGCTGAAAGCTACGCTTTGGTTTTGATTGATGTAAAGTTAAATGGGAGTCCACATGCCCATCTATTACCACGGGTTGTCGACAAAATTGACAAGAGAATCCCAGTGCATCAATTACCCGAAAGTCGAGTTCCAGTGCACTGTCGGACAAAGCTCTGTGATGGAGGCGGGACGATAAGGACACATGAATTCACAAAGGAAGGAATAAAGCAGTGAAAAGCTGCACCACCATGAGGTGGCCGGGGACGCCGCTAAAAGGGAGGACACAACCCAACAAGCCATCTCAATTTAATAAAAATGACAGAGAAAGCACTAGCAAAAGTTGAGCTACAGGAAGTGGTACTGATCTTTGTTCAAAAAAAAAAAAAAAAAAAAAAAAGTGGTACTGATCTAAGAAGTACAAACTAATAGTACAGTGCCAGGACTGTTTCTATGACCCTACCCTAGAGCTACTTCCATGGGTTTATATTGAACACTCGTGGGTCTAAAGACACGGTACATCACGAAGACGGATAGACACAACGAGACCACCGACAACAATAGAGAGAAGGCTGTAGCGGCATCCCATGAACTTGGTGATGCTGTCTTCGTAAGGGACGAGCCTCCTACGGATATGTCCAGAGGTACCCAGTTACAGTTGATGGAGAAGTGCCCTGACCCATGCCATGGGTTCCCATTGACAGGATACCAAAATGCCACTGACATCTTGCTTGACTCACCTATAGTGAACTGGGCATCCTGCACGAGTCAGGTATGTCGAGTTATATCATATCTTCCTTGTTATAGAGCATGCTCACAATTCTTGCACAATTACCGAATGAAATAGCTGATGAGGCAATAGGACACTGATAGATGAAAAAATCAAATATTCCTTGGACAGTAACATGCAGTAGCTATACTATTATGCAGATAAAGATGGTCTCAGTAAGTTCAGCAGCAAAGAGAGGTCTCCAAGACACTTCAAAAGCTTTCAGCACAAGGCAAATCAAACACTAGAGCTGCCGAGCATTTTACAAAGTTGAATGAGCCAGAAAATTTTGAGGTATCATACAAGCAGATGTTCTGCATATCAAATATAAAAGATTCAAAGTACTAACAGCTCTAAACTATAGCATTTGACAGAGAAGTAGTCAACTGATACCAGCTTTAGTACAGGACTAACATATTTTTGAAAGAGTCTCACTTGCTAAATGAATCTCATCGTAATAGCAAAGAATTTTATGATATACTCATGATGCATAGTGTCAGCATATTGCAGCAACATAACATTTGAATCAACAATCAGTTTCTAACCTGCTGTATGCGATCCATAGTTCGCAAAGGCCTAGAGAATTCAAAGTAATAAGTGCCCTTCTGACCATCTGAAGCATATGGACTGTCTTCCTCCACAAAACCTGAGAGATAATTCCAGCCATGGTACATGAGAAAGTATAGCTCATAGGCTCATCTCTGACAATACATAAGGGGGAACTTTCAAAAGCCTACGCTGGTTTTCATCAGCTTTAAGCTTGACCAATAAAAAGTCACAGTGGACTGGTGCCTCAGTTTCATCTGTGTGTCTAGAACTAGAACTTCCCAACTCTACACAACCTCAGCTCTAGATGCCTTCCATCTTAGTTAGGCAATACAGAGTAGCTTGGGGCCAATTGAGATTGGAAAGCTTGGTTCAAGCAGTGGAAGAAAGTTGGGGAGGTATATGCAACTGAATACAAAAATAGAAATCAGGGAACTACCTGAGTGAACAGTTAAGCTGCTATGCCACCATGCTCCATTCCAGTTATTTTGTGCACTGGAGTCATTCCCTGACAGAAACCAGTCCAAAAGTCAAGTGTTAGCGACCTAACCTCTTCTTATATTAAAAAATTAAAGATTGGCATGTTCATTAGTCTCGTCCTACTGTTTCATACTATTTGGTGGGAAGGAGGGACAAATGGACCAAGAAGCAAAGTGGGGAGTAACTTCGGTCAAGTACATAAAGCAGGGATGGCAGGAAAATTTCCCAGTTGCACTAATAAAAGGAAAAAAATTCCCTTAAGGCACTCATGAAAAGTTACATATTAATATGCCATTAGATATGAATTGACAAGAGATCATTGAATTATCTGGTATCCTTTTTGAACACCCTCCCCCCTTCCCCCAGGTTTCTTTCGTCGCCTATCCAAACAAGTGAGTAGCTCTATTAGATTTATCAAAAAAGTAATGCTTCAGCTATATGCATTAGCATTACGCACCACTTCTCTTAAAGAAATGGAGAGCACTTGTGTTGCACAATAACAGAGCACCACTCAGTTTAGAGTACTAATTCACGAAAGCCACCCTTACTTAACCATTTTTTATTGAAAGGTTTTGGTACATGCAAGGAAATGGTAAGAAGGCCAATTTATCTACAATTAGCGTAGGAATTGAGTGGAAGAACTAAGCACTTAAACACAGATTGGAAGCTACAAGAACATTGGATAACACTGGAGTTAATGGACTCATGCTAGTTTATTCATGAATCTTTGTGCAAAGAATCACATGGAACTGCCACCATGGTAAATTGGAGAAAACTAGAGATTCTTTACTTCCACTGCATACTTGAAAAAGGTACAAATGTAACAAAATCCAACTCAACATCATTTGCTGAAGATAAAGTACCTCAGAACTTATCCTTGTAGCAATAGCAATGATTTATCAGTCACTGCCTTCGAACAGAAGCCCTCATATACCACACACAACTTTTATGATTTTTTCCCTGCCTTCCCCAATATGCGCTATGAGTTATTAATAGATGCAGTTTCCATTGAGAATGTCAGCTACTGCACTATGGAAGCAACAATTATGGAAAACTGATCTATCACCTACACTCAGTTGCTCTTTGCTCCTGTAAGAATGAGCTTAACAGGAGTATCTAGGGTAACATTCCCATTCTGCCAATGCTATAGTGGCAAAAGATGAAGATCCAGAACAAACATGGAAACTAGTATTACGGAGGAAAACTTTGGAATTATTTAATTTTATATACATTGTGGACCCAGTTCCTAACAGTTCGAATTTCGAAGAGACGCGATATGTAATACATGATATCAGGAACCCAAGTTGGGAGTCTAAATCCTAATAGAGCCCCCCTTTTTTGTTTTTTTTTTTCTATTTCTTATCATTGTCATTCTGTTTTCCTACCTGCCATTGTCTGTTAGATGCAGTTACATCCACATCTTGTATTTCACGTAAAGATCCAACTTACAAATGAAGGGGAGTCATTAGAATATGCTTATAGATATTGTGAACCCATATCTTAACAGCTTAAGCTTTTGAAAATGGTTTGTCTAACATAGTCCAACATTTCTTTAACTCTGTCAAATACAAAGTACTGAGACTGAAAATTCAATGACCAAAAGAAGCAATAAAAAAAAGTGGAGGCTATGGCCCAACTTAAAAAGAATTAGATAAACAAGGAACCAAAAACAGGTGATCATGGTCTCTTGATTGCAAAAGAATGAAGTTTATGAATAGAATACAAGCGGATGATGAAGTGGAGCAGCACACATCTGATATCTCGTGCAATTGCAAAATTCTTTTAAGTTAAAGGGCAGTCCATAAGACAATAATGTAATCCACTGATTATAAGAAAAGATTGCACGATCATATACCATAAGGTCATGGTTTAAAAAAGAAGCAGAAGATTTGGAGGCTGGGTCAAGCGGTTCACCCAAGAAAAGACGGCGGAAATGGGCACACTTGAAGAAAAGTCATGTGGCTCCGAAAAGAGGGCAAGAGAAATTCGTTTGAGACGGCATTCATGGGATGCCCTAATGAGAATATGCAACTTAGTGACAGCCAGACGTAAGTTGTGTAGAAGAACTAAAACTGCATAAATGCATTATTTGAAGAGAGATCTTCAGTTTATTGGAATTTGCAATCAAATAAAGTACAATGGCTACAAAGCATCCATGCAGGTAAAACCAACTAACACTAGAAGTTACGGCGGTAGTTGTTAGTATCAGGAACTAAATGGAATGTAAGCTGCAAAATTGATGACATACCTGTAGGACCAGTTCCATCAATGTATCTGCAATGTGGGCTCCAACCATAAAGATCAACCAGATGGCCAAATCTGTTGATAGCAAGCGAATGATTTCATACAACAGCAGCAACTATCTATTGGTTCACAAGAAAACAACAATGGAATATGTGGCACATCTATGAAGGTCAAAATATAATAAGTTGCAGCACGTCACCTGTCACCGCCATTTCCTTCTCTATTGTCTATTGGATTTCCACCATAGAGTCGCCCAGGAATGGCATTCCCAATTGAAAAGTGCATGATGTCAACTTCATGGCCTTTGCATGTTTTGTTTGTGCACGTATTGGTTCCTTCCTTACACCCTCCCATCTAGTTAAATCATAAACATATGTAGATTCAGTTCCAAAGGAAGCCGCACTCCCGAGTATAACTAATATCCAAAGATGATGCAAAAACTACGAAAATTTAAATCATATACATCGGGAAGGGCTAAAAAAAGTAGGAAGCTTCAATAAAAGTAACAACAATTACATTATGATAGGTGGCACTTTCACCGATTTGGAACATTAGAGAAACCGAGGGGCATTTGGTGTTCTCCCTGCATTGCCAAAAGGAAAATCAAGTCAATCCTTCCATGACGGGACTTCAGTGAAAAGAAAAAAATGAGTAATCTCATTCTGGAAAGCATCCTTTGTCTGGGTAATATTTGTGAGATTGATGCTAACTGATTTGAAGGATTAAACTGTTAAATGAACGCATGTAATAATCAACTTCCACACATCAGTCTTAAGCAAAAGCCCAGCTAGCGCATAGGAGACAGCGTTAGAGCATTTAGATATTAACCACTCATCAATTAACATTTTAAGTGTTTAGACAAGTTGGCTTAGGATCTGTATTTAACAGTAGATAACAGGCGAACAGATACACGGAGCAGCCAAAATCTAAGCAAAAAAAAACTAAAGGACCGTACCTAAGCTCGCCGAAGAGAATGCATCACAACAAGTTTGGCAATCTTTTTTATTACCTAATCATATATCCAGTGGTGGCCTCAAAAGTAATGATCGGATTCCCACTAACTTGCGAGATTTGACACCATCACTAATGATGCTGAATCGACGAACAAAAACTCCAAAAAAGGGAAGAAAAGTGAAAGGACGTCACCAGCACCACTCAACATAACTACTTGCTTTGAGATTGCATCAAATTGAAGCTCACCCTTTGGAGTACGCATAGTTCCCATCCACCTGCAACAAGAAGAACACGCTAGTCCCATCGTGCGCAGCCTGCCACCGCCATCCGAACAAGCCTCGTCAGCCCACCAAACTCAACGGCCAAACGCCGCAGAAAGTCCAGAGAACTACCCACCTTGACGGTCATCTTCCCGCCGCCGTACTCCTTGTCCTCATCCGGGTCGAGCGCCGGGAGCAAGGAGAACTCGGACCCCTCGACGTCCTTCCAATCGTCGCCGTGCCCGTCCAGGGTGATGGCGCCGGGCCTGAAGGCGGCCTCGATCTGGACCTCCGACTCGGACTCGCAGCTCCACTCGCCCGATTCCTGGTGCGAGCCGACTCGGGCGATCGGTGAAAGGGAGAGGAGGAGGAGAGGAAGGAGGAGAGCGGCGACGGGAGAGATTCGAGGCATTGCGTCGGGAGCGAAGGGATCGAGGGATCTCGGATCTCTTATCGGGCGCGGCGATGCATTCCTGGATTGCCTGCAACCTGTTTGGCGAAATGCCGCAAGCTAAGGTTGTGGTCTTCGTCGTGAAGATGAACAGAAGAGAGGGACATGCTCGACAAGGAATATGTTCTCCTTCGCTTGAATATTTGACTATCCTATGTTTTTCTTTTTTCTTTTCCTTCGGTTGAATATTCAATTTTGGAGTTACGTCCATGGAATTGACATTTTATTAACTATTAATTTGTAAATATTGGGTTTGAATTGCCATTTCTTCAACAATCAAGTAATAAATAATCCAGATTTAGCCGTATAGTAAAAAATTTTCGATAAATCTGAAGTTTATTGATAAACTATTCTATTTTAAATGCACAAAAAAATTTTGAGTCGTAGCAATTTAAGTATAATCTTAGAAATATAACTATCGCCCATGATTTCACGAACCTATCATGCTTCGAACTCATGGCCCTAAAGAAAGCTTCACCACCCACTCCTCTAGGCTTCCACACTCCATGATGATACTTCACTAGTCAACTTGCTGACAAAGAGATGGCACAAAAGGAAAAGTTGACTGATAAATAGTTAGATTTCATGACTCGTGACGTAGGAGAACATATCGGCACATGATTTGGTCGTGAGAAGAATCAATCTTGATCCTTGCTTTATCCATCTTCCGAAGCTCCAAACTCCTAGATCAAGTCCAAATGTCTTGATTCGTTTTCTCTTTGGGAAAATGCTATGCTTCATTACTTCTTGGTGTTAATTGAATCTGGCTTAGTTGTTGCTTGTTCATAGAAAAACACAATGCCAATTTGATAGCACGTTAAATATATTTGAGCGGATTCATTGTCTTCTCAAGAGCTATCTTCTATGATTTATCATACTTAAAAGAAAAATTTTGAAACCATATGTGCTTAACGTGGGTGAAGATCCATGTTTGATGCGAGATAGAACAATCATGTCCGCCCAATGCTCTCTTGTTTCTTTGTACTGTTTCTAAATTGCTTAATTTTTGAATTTGCCCTAATTTACCTTATTTCAAGATGTCAAATAAGACTATGTTCAATCTTCTTTATCATTTTTGTTATAATTTGGAAAAACTATCACTAGATTAGTTCTCACATGTGTACACAAGTATCCACTCCTCTATTCATGTATATTAGAAAAGATTATACTCACCCGAGAGCATCTATTTACGACTCACAACTGCTTGGAATAAATGGTGCGATTTGGATGCAAAATTTATCGAATCCAAGCAAGGACTTAGATCACTTAACCATCCCTCACCGGTTGACTACATTCCATTCTTGGAGAAGGTTCCTTGATCCTACCTTTAGACATCCTGCATAATTTTAGATATCGATAATACAAATAAATCCATTAAATTACAATCTCTTATATTCAAAATAGGAGAAAGAGGGAGCCTTTGACCACCTTTATTTTGGGAGTGGGTTCTGGAATTCCATGGACAGCAGCCACTCCTGAATCTTCCAACTTATTTTCTCAGGCCAATCATGTCTTCCATTAGTGGACCATCACCTCCTATTCTAGTTCAAACCGAACGGTGTTTAAGGTCGGTCAGCCAAATACTAAGAAATGCCTGCCGACAGAAAGAAGGTGCTTGGAAATGCTTTGTATCTTCGTGCCACTTGTTCTCTATCTAGAAATGCAAATGCCCTTGTTAAAAGTCAAAGCATTATAAAAGGAAAAGTGAATGTAACTAATCCCCTTGGAGATCATTCTCGCATGTTTGAGGTTTAATTTTGTTGTTTGACTCTGAAAAATCACATTTGTTTCACAGCGATCCGCAATAACCAGACCTCTACACCGGTGATTTCCAAAGAAAATTTGCCGAAAGAACTACATTGAAATTATGCACAAAAATTTAGGACTGTATTAACAAAATTTAAAAATATAGAATTGAATAGGCATCCATATAATAAATTTAGCATTAATTGGATAATGTTATCCCATGAGCCCACGTTAAGATCACACTGAAAGGGTGATCCAAGGTCAAAAGCCTTTGCCTTGGGACTAAAGTATTTTTCTTTTTTACAATTTTTTTTTATAGGTAGCTGCTGACATCTAATCTAGTAAATTAGGAATGATTTTGAGTCATGTAAATCCAAGCATTAGTACAAACAGGAGAATGTCGTGCAAAATTAGTTATACAAAACAAAAAAGTGATGTTATGGGATTTTTCTTAGGTGTTTGACCGTAATTTGTATGTTTAAAAACACACTCTTACAAATTATCACATTTTTAGAATTGGATGTTCATTGAACTCTGAACAATGTGGAGTCTTTTTTATATCAAAATGAATTCACTTATAAGTTAATTAGATAACTTTATATCTTATTATTGGGAGTGCGCGGCAGAAGTTTAATACCTAAGACGAAAACGCTTTTAAGCATCATTTAGATCGAGAAAGTCCGGTCTAATTGAAGAATCTAAGGGAAAGGGATTAAGAAATAAAGGCAGGAAGAAACGTAGAACCAGAGAAAAAGAGATACTCCTTTTTACTGTGAGCAATCATGGGCTAGTTACAATTTTCCTATTTCCTTTCCATATATATATTTTGATTAAGCAAGTACTTCTACAAATGATAATTCTCTTGTGGGAAGACCGTCAAGAGAGAGCCCAAGTTCGAGTTTCTCAATATATTCAGTTGTACTCACCTTCATTCAAAATTTAAATCAATGATTTATAAGCAAATTAGGAGATATTAATTGCTCAACACCATGCCACTTCTTTGATGTGGGACTTCTTTAATACAATTCATATATGTATCCCACCACTCGTAAGATCAAGTTTTTGCCTCTTATTCCAATCATACTTTTTGAGAATTGAATGTTCTTCCTGATGGATTTAATAATGGGCCTAAGTTGGCCCGGCCACGATGGGCCTAAAGGCCCGGCCCACGGGAATAAGGCCCGTGGAAATGGGAACCTATAAAAGGGATGAGAGAGGGAAAGAACGTACCTCTTAAGCATTTTGTACGAACGTTCTTTTTCTCTTCAAGAACTCTCTCTCTCCAAAGCAAAGAAGTGACGCCATCTTCCCTTCACGACGATTCTTCGACATCGGATCGAACGGGACTGAAATCTCTTCCTCAATACGGCATCGATGTCTAATCTGTGGCCAACAAGGTACGCTCGAATCTGTGGTGTGCTTTACGATCGGTAATACGTGTTTAATTCACGGGCTCATCTTCCGCATATGATTAGGGGTTCGGTTTTAGTGCCGAATCCGGTTTTTGGGGATCCGATGATCCCAACATTGGTATCGAGCATCGGTTCACGTTTTCCCGACCAATTTACTGTTTTGATTGATTTTCGCAAAAGCATTTCGGCCGTACGGATCGGGGCGAGAAATCCCGACACTCGAGCGTTGTTCGCCATTTTTTTCTGACTTTTCGTAAGTCGAAATCAAAATATGATTGCATAGGGAGGAAGGCGACGTCGAGACGAGTCCGGCGACACGTCGCACGCCGCCGGGACGCCGCATGCGCCCACACGCGCGCCGGCCGCTGCGTGGGGCGGCGCGGCGCGCCTGTTCGTCCGGCGCGTGCGGGACACGCGCCGGTGATGAACCGCGCATGCGCGCCACCAGCCCGATTTCGAACCGGCACGCGCGGTCCACGGACCGACGCGTGGTGACGCGGCATGACATCACCCAACGGCGGTAACCGCCGGGGTGACGTCATTGCCGACGTCATCGCCGACGTCGGTTGGCCGAGCGGTTGCCGGCCGGCGACCCGAACGGCGACCCGACCCGACCCGACTCGCAGACACCTGCACGGGCGCGGCACGTGCCGGCCGACGTCTGCGTGACGTCAGCCCGCGCACGCACGCGGCACGAGCGGTCGGCTCGTTTGAGCGGCCCGACCAGGTGACCGGCCCGACCGGGCGACCGGCCCGATCGGCTCACCTGCCCGACCATTGACCGCGACCGTGAGCATTGACCGTTGACCGTTGACCAAAAAAAGAAAAAGAAAAAAGGATTTGTTTCTTTTTTCAATTATGTCTATGTAGATTATATGTAATCCATTTTTTGTTCTGCATTTGTTGCAGGAACAATGCCTCCCCGTAAGCCACGCGCATCTCGTGCGCACAATGTCGATGAACGAAGGAAAGGCTTATAAGGTTGATAGCCGATCCGAATGGTTATCGATGGGAGAGTGACGACATAATTGATCATGTCATAGAGGTCAACAACAAAATTCAGGAAGTCATTTGGAACGGTTATCCCATGCGAGATATTCAGATGATGCGATTCTTTATGAACACTCTTCCACAAAGATGGCAAGGAGTGTTGAATCGCCTACGGGAGGTCAAAGGATTTACTAGCTATAAGGAGCTAGTAATGGAATTCGTAGATGAATATCATTGGGTTGGAGCCACAAAGACTGCGACCCAAGGAATGACTTTGATTGGGCCAGGACTGAATGTGCGTAGGAGAAATCCTAAGGGATATCCGTCTGTTTTTCCGTGGCTGTCAAGAATGCCTGAAAATTTTACAGAGAAAAAGCAAAAGAAATTGAATAATGTAGCTGCTTTCCCTATTAGTTGTATGATGCCCCGTTTATAGATGTTATGGCTTGTCTTTATTTAATGTTCTTGGTGGACATCTTATGTAAAGTTAACTACCTCGATTGTTGTTGTTGTAGCAACCTATATGTTAGCCATATTATGTGAAAGCATTTTTTTTATTATATTGTATGTCAATTATCTTTGCTTTCTGTGATTGGCTTTAGTTCTTTGTGGGTAGTTAGTCAGGGGTAGTAATAGAAGTTTTTATAGCTTCATAGAATTGATTTTGCATATGACAATCATATTAATGATAGTTTTTAAGTTAGGATTTTGGAGGATGATTGGAAACATAGTGACCTTTTGATTACGAAACCTTACTTAAAATTATTAATTAATATGATGGGTTTGTGCAAAATAGATGCATAAGTGATAGGCATTAATAACTCGTGAATATATGTCTGATATGTTCAGATCAATGGCTTCAGCCACAAAGAGCATAGTTGCCAAGCTGAGCAAAGGTAAAAAGCTCAAATGTGACAACTATGAAATTTGGCAAATGAAAATTCAATGTGTGCTGGAAAAGCAAAAAGCACTAAAAGCTCTTGACCATGTTATGGAAGATCTAGAGGATGCTGTGCGCCACCTTGAGTTAGCTGATCATCGCCTCAAGGCATTAGAGCAGGAAACAGATATTTTCTGTGTTGCTTTAAGCTCAGAAGGGGCTTCATGCTCTAAGCGCAAGCGCATTGATTCGTTCAATATGTGGAAATGTAAGGGATCAAGTCCTTATTGCAAGAAATCAAGAATTAACCAACAAAAGAGAGGAAAATGTCCTCATGTGAAGAATATCTCAAGGGTGAAATGTTACAACTGTGACCAGAAGGGTCACTATGCCCGCGATTGTCGCGAGCCAAAAAAGGTACACGCCCTTTGTACAATTGGGAACTTTGCATATGTGTCAAGTTCTGTATTCTTGACTGAATCTAATCCTCTGTGGACTGTGGATTCAGGAGCGACAGACCATGTAGCAAAGGATAGAGGATCCTTCGTGGAATTCCGACGAGTACCTACTGAAACTAAGTGGATCTATGTGGGAAACAACTCCAGAGCTGAAGTGAAAGGAATTGGCACAAGCCAACTGAATATGCGTGATGGACGCACTTTGTTTCTTTATAATGTGTTCTATGCTCCGGAGATTCGTCGGAATTTAGTGTTTGTTTTAGCGTTGGTTAAATTAGGTTTTAATGTGAACTTCCATAATATAAGTGTAGATTTGTATTTGAATACAAACTACTATGGTCATGGTTACTTTACGGATGGTTTCATTGTATTAGATATTGACTATGTTAATGCAAATATTTGTTATTCCCTTCTCACATCTCCTAATTCATATGATAATGATGTGAATGTGTGGCATGCTAGACTTGGTCATATTGGCCAACAACGTATGAATAGACTAGCCAAAGAGGGCTTGTTGGGCAATATTGAAAAAGTCGATTTGCCCATCTCGTAAGCATTGCCTAGAAGGGAAAACGACAAGGAAACCATTTGGAAAAGGTAAAAGAGCTGAATTTCCTCTGCATTTAATCCATTCTGATGTCTGTGGTCCAATGAATGTGAGAAGAAGGCATGGGGCTGTTTATTTCATCACTTTTATAGATGATTATACTCGATTCGGATATGTCTATTTGATTTCTCACAAATCTGAAGCAATAAGTTGTTTCAAAAGGTTTATGAACCTGGTAGAGAATCAATTAGACAAGAAAATAAAAGCATTGAGATCCGATCGATGTCGATAATATTTATTTGATGAGTTCAGAAAATTAAGTGATGAAAAAGGAATAGAAAGACAATTGTCTATTCCAAATATTCCTCAACAAAATAGTTTTACAGAGAGAAGAAACAGAACCCTACTGGAAATGGTTAGATCCATGATGGCGCAAGCTAACTTACCTATCACTTTTTGGAGTGACGCGTAGTTAACTGCTGCCTGTATACTTAACCGAGTGCCTTCCAAATCAGTTACTTCCACTCCATATGAGTTATGGATAGGTAGAAAACCGGACTTAAGTTTTCTTAAGTCATGGGGTTGTGCTGCCTATACACATGAGTCCTCTCACAAGTTTGAGAAATTAGGTCCCAGAGGAAAGAAGAGTATTTTCATAAGATACTCGGAACACTCAAAAGGGTATGTGTTCATAGGTGAGCAGGAAAGTGGGAGTATAACTGAATTTGAATCACGGGATGTCACATTCTTACAGGATGAATTTCCTAAGAAGGGCGAAATAGGGGAAGACAACACCCTATTTGAAACCTCGGATCAAGATAATGATCTTAGTGGAGTTCGTCAAGTGGGAGTAATATGAGAAGTGATGAATTGAATTCAATTCATTCTCAATTGCAAGCACATAATGAGACGACATCATCATTATCTAATCCAAGTGGGAGCATAATGGGAAATGATGTGCATAGTGTACAAACTCCCATACGGCGAACAAGTCGCCAAAGTATTCCTCGTCGACGTTTTGACATTGAAGGGGAAACTTTTATGATTGCTCCACAAGATAAGGATGAGCCTAGAAATATTAATGAGGCTCTGAATTGCCCTAGTAAGGAAAAATGGATTCATGCAATGGAAGAGGAAATGGAGTCAATGAAATCAAACCAAGTCTGGGAACCGGTTTGATCTTCCAAAGGGACGCAGAGCTATTGGGAACAAGTGGGTTCTCAAAATAAAGCGAAAGGCTGATGGCTCGATAGAAAGGCATAAGGCTCACCTTGTTGCGAAGGGGTATAATTGTTAGGGCTAGAATTAGCACCTAGAGGGGGGTGAATAAGTGTTTAAAGCAATTTTGATAAATTAATCCGATCGAGATATAAATAACTTAAAACCAACAATTGCAGCAAATGAAAGCAATTAAAGATAAAAAGGATTAGGGATAGAGAATCAAGACTCCAGATTTATAGTGGTTCGGCTTAGACCAAGCCTACGTCCACTCTCCCGCACGGACGGCCCTTACGGGCCGGATTTCACTAAGAATCAATAAGAGTGATTATAGTCTCACACTCTTGAGTCCACAGTGTAGATTACTCTACTACACTTCCTCAAGGTTTTACTACAATATGATCTCTTTTTGATTACATGTAACGCTCGAAGAATGATATCGCAAAATAGAAAAGGAGATTCAGACTTTGGAATTCTTCTATCCGCACCCTTCAACAACTAGAGCATCTCTCTTATATACTTCTTCATGCCTTCAATACCGTTGGCACCTTCCAAAGAAGTTCTTCCAATCAACCCGTTGGACATAATCAATTAGAGAGATCTCGAGCTCTTTAAGGTAAGTGTTGATAGCCCATCAATCATGCTCGTCCATACAATCAGGATCTCGGTTTCCATAAGTAGATCCTTCCAAATATAAGTTGCGAAATCTTTAGAGAATCTAAACATATTCCATATGAAAGTAAGATCGTTTAGTCTGAATCCGGTAGAAAGATATCCACTAGTCGTTAGAATAAAGATCATATAAGATCGAATAAACGTCTTTCGAAACTGTCAATGTGAGTAGACTTTGAAATATAAGTCTTGAGTCTTACCAGAACTTTCGACTTTGATCTTCGAGACTTTGTCAATAGAGTCTGTAAGTCTTCGACTAGATCGATAAAACATTTTGTCAACTTCAAAATACTTCAAGAGAATTTATCCAACAATCTCCCCCTTTTTGATGGTGACAAAACTTTCTGCATTTGAATATTATCGCCCGTAATACAACTTTTAAGCAAGCATCATAAAATATTAGAAAAGATAGTAGAAGTTATCCTGTACACAGATATCCTGTACACAGATCTGCATTCACCGAAACCTCATTAGTCATAAACAGACAGTACTATCTTTATCTAATTTACGAAGCTTAAAGTATTGCCATAGTGAGCACACATTCAAAAACTGCACACTTTTAAAAACTCAAGTCAAAGTCAAGATAGCAACAAAATATAAAAAGAAAAGATAAGATTTGGTTTGAGAACAATAGAAAATCATTCGAAAATCTGCAAAGTTGAAAGTCCTCCATAGACTTGACTGTGTCTTCCAGCAATCTCCCCCTTTTTGTCAGCATTAAAAAATCAAGGAGCTCGAGGAATGCAAACAAGTTGAAAGTCCTCCATAGACTTGACTGTGTCTTCCAGCTTCCTCAAATCTTTCTGTACTTGGGTGAGAGTAGTGCCCTTTGCGGTATCCCGAATCGACGCTGAACATCTTTAAGCCGATCATGCGAGTGATGAACATTGCATGATTTTCATTCTCGCAAGGTCTGAAATTCATATCCCATGGCATAAATTTGACCTTTGAGTTCCAAGATGATCTCAAGCAGCCTTTGAAAATCTCCAGTTGTCGGTCCGAGTGCTTGTTTCAGCTCGGTCCGATGGTGGAGTCAAGCCGCATGAATGTCGTAGGAAGTTCGGTATGTGGAGATGATGCCTCTCCTTCAGAAACTCAGTGCAGCATGAATATCCTTAGCATCGGGAGGTGATCGACTAACACCTGTTTGTGCATCTTCTTCTCTAAAAGTCGAGTAGAAGAGGGGTGTGTTCTGCGTCCGTATCTCCCCTCGTTTCCATGTCTTCCGGAGGAGAAAAGAACTCTTCTTTCCGAGGAGTTTCCTCGGTAACAAGTCGTTGTAAATCCTCCTTTCTCGCTGGAGAAACTATTCGTTCGGTTCATCTCGCTTGTTCTGCTTTTCCTTCTTCCTCTTCCTCTCTTTCTTCCTCTTTCTTCTCTTCTTCTTCCTCTTTCTCTTTCTCTTTCTCTGCAAATTGATGTTCTGGAACAACTGGAATAGATGCAGCAAATTGAGAAACAAGAGCAGAGATGGGTATAGCATCCTCATCATCTTCATCTTCCAAGATAATTGCTATTCTCTTCTTGGTAGAACTAACCACAGGTTCTTTCCCTTTCCTTTTGGCCACTGATGAGTCCGGGTCCGAACTTGATAGGAGTCTTTTCCTTGAATTGCTCCGACTTCTTGCTAAGCTCTTTCGGACGCATCTTGGTAATCATCCTCGGCCCGATGACCATTTTATCAATAGTCTTCACTTTGTGAGAATATGAGGAGGTTGAATGTTCGGATGTCTCGAAGAGACGAGTAATGAGAGCGGAGATAAGGAAGTTTTCCTTTGTCCTTTGCCATGCATCCGTACATGTGAAATATGATGGTGTGCGGCAAAGAGAAGTTTAGACCGTCTTGATGGCAAACATCAACTTGGCTTCGAGATGGATACATCTGTCTTGGATGTCGATTTGGGTCTTAGACAGTTGATCACAATCTTATGCAGCAAAGTATTTGTTGCATTCATGCAGTAGGATAGTCGACCTTCCGCAGTGCGTCTCTTTGCAAGTTCAAGAGTAGTATGGCTTACGGATACACCGATCGATTGGAAAGCCCCTCTTTCCACACCAAGTATATCACTAGAATGTCCTTATCAACGACATACTCTTTATCCCTCACGCCGAAAGAAAAGTTTGTTTGCATCAATGAAACCGAGATTGGAGTAGAAGTACGCCGTTAATTCGGAATGTGCCGTATCACGCCGATGTAACCCGATAAAGTTGAAGTTTTCAAACTTCTCTCGCAGATTTATGCTCAATAAGTCCAGAAAATTGAAATCCACGGTCCGTGGGTTCATCACCCCACGCTTGAATTTTCATACTTCTTCCGTGTCCGTCTGAGCGGAACAATTCATCCTTCTTCCCTCAAAAGTTTGCAGCCACACCCATCCATGGTTTAAAGTGTATGAACATCTTTTCATCATCATCCTTTCCCTCTGGCTGATTCATACTACCAAACCTAGGGTCACTGGGAAAGTTTGCAAAGGCTTTTGCAGCCGTTCCCTCGGAACAACTCCACCTTTCCATGACAAAGTAAGAAAATGAGTCTCGTTTCTATAACTCTTCTCTTTCAGAAACTCATCCACAAAGGTCATAGCGAACCACCTTCCTTTAAAGCGAGTAAAGCCTATAAACAAAGGCGGGCTTAAGAGTTCTTACTAGTTTAATATCTTCAAAAACCGTTTCTTCATCTTGAGGGCGATGTCCTTGAGGTCTAGTTGGGGAAGACCGTTGAGATCGTTGAGGAGTTTGCTCGCAGGAAAGTCGCTTTCTTCGGTGAGATCAAAGTGCGTAGGCCCCTCACTAGATCCCCGTGGTCCCCTGTTTGCTATTCCTGGATGACTTCCTTTGATACGACATTGTGCTTTCTTTGGAGAAGCTTTCTCACTTGTGTCGCAAGAAAGTTGAGAACTTTGAAACGAAGAAGTTTTGGAGAGAAAAATACAGAGCAGTGAAAAGCTTTTGATCTAGGGTTTCTGGGTAAAGTAAAAACGAAGGAGAAGAGGTGTATAAAAGATAACAGATACCGGGGGGTAATCCAAGCGTCGTATCTTTTGGAAATCTTTAAAATTTCCTTTTGAAAAATAACTGCCTTAATAAAACGATAACCACTCTCTTTAAATATAACCGCCTTAAAAATAAACAGATAATCTTACCTTATCGATAAGACAGGTTTAAGTAAATGAACTTACATCGTGTCGATTCGTTTTCTCGATCTTTAACCTTTGAGTCGATGCTCCGTCGACTTTAGTTCTTGAGTCGAGCTTGACATTCTTCAAGAGATAATATATTGAGTCTTGAGCGAATAGACTCAAACAAGCTTTTTCTAGTGGCTTTGTGAAGATGTCGGCCCAGTTGATTCTTTGAGTCTATGAATTGTATCAAGACCTCTTTGTTCTGAACACGATCTCTTATAAAGTGATGTCGAATCTCAATATGTTTTGCTCTTGAATGTAGGATAGGATTCTTTGTCGATTGATTGCGCTGGTGTTGTCACATCTTATTTACGTGCAAGAGTCTTCAATGCCAAAGTCTTGTAGTTGTTGTTTTATCCACAATATTTGAGAACAAAGAAACTTCCAAGGGCTACGTATTATGCTTCAGCCGTTGAAAGAGCCACAACTTTGTTTCCTTGAAAACCAAGATACTTTGCCCCGTTTCCAAGCAATTGACAAGTACCTCGAGGTCCTTTTTCTTTCAACTCTACAACCTGCAAGATCTGCGTCTGAATAGCCAAGAAATGTAAAGTCTCATTCTTTGGGATACCAAAGACCGCTCTTAAACGATAGTAGCAACATATTTAATAATACGTTTAACAGACTTAAGTGAGATTCTCTAGGATCGGATTGAAACCTAGCACATATGCAAACACTAAATAATATATCGGAATCTGGATGCAATAAGATAAAGAAGTGAACCAATGATACTCCCGTATAACTTTTGGTCAATTTTCTTCCCCTGCTTCATCTTTGTCTATCTTCAAGGAACTTGACATTGGTATGTCGGGCCTCTTTTGCAATTTTCCGACCGAACTTTTTAACAAGTTCTTTTGCATATTTTTCTTGATGAATGAATATTCCCTCCTTTAGTTGTTTGACTTGTAGACCAAGGAAAAAGGATAGTTCACCCATCATGCTCATCTCGAATTCATCCTGCATAGACTTAGAAAATTTCTTGCACAAAGTCTCATTAGATGAACCGAATATGATGTCATCAACATAAATCGAACAAGTAGAAAGCTTTTACCTTCCTTTTTAATGAACAAAGTAATGTCTACCTTACCTTTAGAAAAGCCACTATGAATTAAGAAATTACTTAGCCTTTCATACCAAGCTCGAGGAGCTTGTTTCAATCCATATAAAGCTTTCTTCGGTTTGAACACGTAGTGGGTTTCTTTGAATCTTCAAATCCGGAGGTTGTTCCATGTAGACTTCTTCTTGAATAAATCCATTCGGAATGCGCTTTTGACATCCATTTGAAACAACCTGAAATTCTTATAGCAAGCAAAAGCAAGTAATAATCGGTTGCTTCTAACCTTGCTACTAGAGCGTAAGTCTCATCATAGTCTATCCATTCTTCTTGCGTGTATCCTTTAGCCACGAGTCTTGCTTTGTTTCTCGTTACTTTGCCTTTTCGTCAACTTTGTTCCCGAAACCCATTTAGCTCCAATAACTCGATTTACCTTTGGGTTGGGAGTCAATTCCCATACGTCGTTAATACTTTGTAATTGTCTCGAGCTCTTCTTGCATTGCTTCAATCCAGCTTTCATAAGCTAAAGCTTCTTCAATATTTTTGGGTTCTATTTCAAATAAGAGCAACGGCACTAGACTCTTCTCGCCTTTTGGATCTTGTTCGAATTCCCTCATTAATGTTCCCAATAATGAGTTCTTCGGATGACTAGACTTGTGCTTCCGATTCTTGGTCGTCGATAGATTGTTGATCTTCTTCTTGAGTAGATTCTTCATCGGTAGCTTGTTGTACTGATTTCGATTTAGTAACCTGCTTTTTCGGTAGAGTTAGATCTAGCAATGTCTCGGAGCGGTTCTCGAATCTTCGCCAATTTGTTGAACTTGTGGAGAGTCTTGAAATTTGACATTCATTGATTCTTCCACACGAGTCTTTTTGTTGAACACTCTAAAAGCTTTGCTTGTAGTTGAGTATCCAAGAAAGAATCCTTCATCGATTTTTCTTCAAACTTACCAACACGATCATTTGCATTCTTTAGAATGAAACATTTGCAACCAAATATTTGAAAATAAGAAACTATTGTTTTCTTCCCTTTAAAAATTTCATAAGGAGTTTTCTCAAGAATTGGCCTTAAAAACACTCGGTTTATAATATAGCAAGCAGTTGATACAGCTTCTGCCCAAAATCTTGAAGAAATTTGATTTCCAATTAAAACTGTTCTTGCCATTTCTTGCAAAGACCTATTCTTCCTTTCCACAACCCCATTCTTTCGGTGTATATGGAGAGGAGAATTTGTGTTGAAAACCAAATTCATCACAAAATTTAGCATAGTCTTGATTTTCAAACTCACCTCCATGGTCTGTACGAATGCTTGAGATAGTGTGACATTTCTCATTCTGCACTTTTTTAGCAAACTTTGAAAAGAGAGAGAAAGTCTCTGACTTACTTGAAAGAAAGTAGACCCAAGTGAATCGTGAATAATCATCAACTATCACCCAGACAACCTTTTACCACCAATGCTTTGCGTTACGGTAGGTCCAAACGGATCCATATGCGTAAGCCGCAATACATGATTAGTGGAAACTTTATTTATTGATTTGTAAGAGTTTCTAACCTGTTTACCTAGTACGCATGGTGTACATAGATCGAGACTTTGAATAATTGAGAATAGGCAACCCTCGAACAAGTTTCTTTGTAGAGATCTTGTTGATTTGCTTCATATTGATATGGCCTAGCTTTTTGTGCCATAGATTTGCTTCATCTTGTACGATATTAAGCACTTTGTGATCTTTCTTGATTCACATCCGAAAGATAGATATTTCCATGTCTTCGACCAGTAAAAGATTGAGTAAAGTCTTTTACGATTCCGTGAGCACGTTTCTTCTTGAAAGTTGATCTTGAAACTAGAATCACACAATTGACTTATGCTAAGCGGGTTGTAATTTAATCCTTCAACTAAGGAAACATTATTGATAGACAAACTTCCAATCTTTTACTTGTTCCTCGACCGAGAATCATTCCTTTGTTGTTACCACCAAAGGAAACTTTTCCTCCGTCTATCTAAATAAGTTTTATGAAGCGACTTGAGTCTCTGTCATATGTCTTGAGCAGCCACTATCAAGATACCATTTAATCTTCTTTTTGATAGTAACCTTTTTGCAATTAACAAGAATTCAAGCTCTTTTTGGTACCCATACCATCTTGGGTCCGTAGTGTTAGAACAATAGACAGTCTTAGCCCAGCTCCTTTTAACGAGTCTCCAAACCAAAGGACATTATTTCTCAAAGTGTTCTAAGCTTTTACACTTGGAACATCTCGGAGCATTTCTACCAACGGGTTTTACAAAAACTTTCGGAAATGATTCTTGTAAACAATTCTAACTGGTCTTTGTTTAATTCTTTCTTTTACCTTCGGAAAATCAATCGGTGGAATAGTTTCGAAGTCATACCAAGACCTAACTTATCAAAATATGGTCTTTGTATCGAAAGAATCTTATCCAAATCTTTCGAACCATTTGAAAATCTTTTTGATATGTTAGTGATATCATTTTTCAAAAGATTGTTTTCATTTGAAATATTGCCCGAGTTTTCTTTCACAACAAGAAAATCTTTTTCTAGCTTTTCAAACTTTTCTTTCATAAGTTTATCCCGTTACTTCAATGTAGAATTTTCCCCTTTTCAATTCGGAGATCCTCTTAAGATAGGTTTTCGACAAAGACAAAGTTCATTAATATATTTAAAAACTTTAACAGGAATTTTCAAGTTACTAACCTCGAGTTCGCCGTCGAGTCCGTGTCTGAATCAAGGTCCGAGTCCGAGTCTAACTTTGCCATTAAACGATATTGTCATAATCATCGTCACTTTCTTCACATTCGAGTATCACTCCAAGTCTCGCTTTGAGTGCCTTCCTCGTTTTCTCGCTTTCCTTTTCTCTTCTTTAACGAGAGGACGGTTGGAGTCCGATGTGTCCATTTTTCTTACATTCAAAGCAAGTCACTTCTTTATTAGAATCATCTTCCTCTGTTGACTGTTTTGAAACCTTTAAGAATTTTGTTTCTTCCAATTGAATTTCCTTCCTTTTCGTTCAACTTTGAATCTCTTTATCATGAGTGCCGTTCTTCATCGTCTAGATCTTCTTCGAGTCTCGTAGCATCGAATAGTCATTAGACTTTAAGGCAATAGATTTCTTACCTTTTGAGTCTTCCCGTTCGTTGGTCCATTCCACTTCATAGGATTGAAGAGTCCCAACCAGTTCGTCTACAGAAAGTGGAGCAATCCTCTGTGTCTCTCTTATTGAGGTTTTTATATAATTCAGTCTTTTGAGAGTCCTCGAAGGAGTTTGTTGACCTTCATATGTCCCGAGATTGGATGTCCCCGATATTCAAGACCATTCACAATTTCAAGAAAGCGACTAAACATATCGTTATTGATTCTCCCGATCTCATCTTAAAGACTTCATATTGTCCCAAGAGACTGTTGATCCTCGTTTCTTTCACACGATCGCCCTTCATAGGTAATGTGAAGCCTATCCCATACTTCTTTTCTTTGTATCACAAGAAGATATTCATTATATTCGGTAGGGGATAAAGCACAATATAAAGAGTAAATAGCTTTGGTGTCGAGAGTCCGTCTCTTGGTGATTTCTTCTTGAGTCAAGAGTAGGAACAGCGGTTTCTTTTCCTCTCTCGATTCCGATGCAGCAGCAGGAATGATTCCTTTATCAACCACTTCCCATTCCAAAGGATCTTTCGATCTTAGGAATGCCTTCATCTTATTTTCCATATGTCAATCTTTTCCATCAAAGTATGGAGGTCTGGTATTGCTTTGACCTTCAATCAACCCCTCGTAGGCAACATACTAGCCATAGATCTTTTACTTAGAAGTAAAGACACTTCTTATAAACAAGTACACAAGCTCGATACCAATTGTTAGGGCTAGAATTAGCACCTAGAGGGGGTGAATAGGTGTTTAAAGCAATTTTGATAAATTAATCCGATCGATATATAAATAACTTAAAACCAACAATTGCAGCAAATGAAAGCAGTTAAAGATAAAAATGATTAGGGATAGAGAATCAAGACTCCAGATTTATAG